>VWPU01014917.1:0-224398 GCA_013398955.1 Callaeas wilsoni | reverse complement strand
GAAATGGATGAAATGGATGAAATTAAGTGCCTAGTGAAAAAAATAAAAAAGAGTCTCGGCCGAAGGGAAAAGAATAAAATTGCATGGGATGCCATGAAGTGCAGAGAAATGGACCAAAGCTGGCTGAAGTGATCCTCACTGAAATCGCAAGATTTTATTCCCTTTCCTTAAAGGCGTATATATATATATGCCTCAAGTCCATTTACAATCAGCCTAATTATATTTGCAATATGGCAAAAAAACTTAATTTAACCCGCAGGAGTAGTAACACATAGGTGGCAGCAATACTGAGAAAGTGGTGAAATATCGTCTCCCAGGCACTGTGAATTTGAAACATGAGTGCTACAGCATGTGGCCATTTAAGGCATCATCCTTGACGGGTTAGTTTAAAAAAAACAGATAAAAATTAAGGAGCAATTCTGAAAGCACTGTTTACTAACGTTCAGTTGACTTCTAGTTTTATCTTCTAAAATCAAACTCTCCATCATGAATGTCCCATGCTAGCACCAAATGCTAAAAGAAAACTTGGTTGACACTGATATTTCCTATTTACATCACTTGTAGCTTATATAAGATGGTTAGAGCCTTCACCCTGCTATAGTCCACTTTTACAGACCTGCAGCAGCTCGCTGCTGACCTCAGCTCTGTATCAAAGCTATCTGGAAGCCAATAGCATGTAACCATGCACCCATAATTGAGTACATACTTGAATGCTTTGTCAAACCGGGAACCACTGATGAATTGCTGCCCATATAACTAATGATGAAATAGTAGTAATGTATATTTACATTGGGATTATGCTGCCAATGTTTTATGCCAGGGACGTATCAGCTGCTGATGATTGGAAAGCAGTCTGCAGCCAGCCTGTGAAAGTCCACTGTCACACACTGGTGTGGTCACTTATGGCTGGATGCATCTTGCAAAGGACCAGCAGTGGTCCTAAGAGTCTGGAATGTGCCAATAATGCTCTTATCTCCACATAATATCACCAAAGAATGGTACTGCTACCATCAAACTTCCTATCTAGTGCCTACATAGTACCAATCTGCAACAGAAGGTTCCATAGCAAACAAGTCATCTGAGATTCAGTTCCTTCCTGCTTTTTGGTTCTTCACCCTGACACAGCTGGTGCCTCTGAACTGGTATAATGGCAACAGTGCCGGTGCAGTCACACCATTGGAATTCTAACCACCTCCCTAGCAACTTTATTCAGAGCAAACTTTGATAACAGCACTAAAATGATCAACAAGTTTGGATAATCCATCAATATAAGCATTCATTGATTCTCAGAGGGGTAAAACTGCAGCAGAACTAGCAATAGTAAGGAATACAATGGCAACAATCTGGGGAGGCTTTCAGTAAATTGCTTATAGTCCTTCTTTTGCATTGATTTAAGCTTTTGTTTCCCATTTCTCCCTCATTACTATACAGAAGTATTACTGGGTGCATAAAGTGATTTTGGAGCTGGGTACCAAAATCACAGCTGTTGCAGTGCTGAGCATGCCAGCCCCTGAGGTGCTCTGCTGAACTTGCGTGCTGCAGCGCAGCAGCACATGCAACAATCCACTGCTAAAACTGAGCAAGGGTGACAGAGCCAGCAGCCCCTTGCAAACAGAGCAGAGCAAGCAATGGTGAAGGGGCAAAACCACTACAGAATGTGACAAAAACAATAAAATTATCTATGGAACAGATTCAACAACCTCCACTGCTAAGTATATTAAACCTGGTCAGAGCTTTTGAGAAGGCAAGAAACCATGTGTCACAGCTGTGGCAGCTGAATAACTATATTCTTCCTGCATCCTATTAGAGGGATTTGTCCCAAGACTTAATTGGCAGTTTCACTATTCTTTTTTTGTTCAGCAGTGTTAACGTATTTTTCATCATCTTTGCTGTAGAGAAGGCACCAGCATAGAAGGGCTGAAAATTAGACTGTAGGTGCATTGCAAATTCCAGGGCTTCATTTTTTACAGGAAGTCAAAACCACCTTTAAGTGAATAAAGCAGCTGTCCCACCGCACTGACAGTAAGCCTGCCATACCTTCGGTTAACTTCTGGCACGCAGAGAGGGACTTAGATCTCCTCCAAGACAGTCGAAGAATAATGAAAAAGCAACTTTGATGCTACCTGAAACCAAACTATTCAAAGCACATTGCCTGCATTCCTCAGCTGCAGGCACTGAGCCAGGACATGGAGATAATCATTCAGGCTGTCAATGGGGGAGGGAAAACGGAGCTTAAGGACCCAAGAGCTGAAGTACTCAGAGCGAGAAAATCTAGACAGAATTTAATCTGCAAGGTAGCAATACAGTCATGTTTCTCTCCCATTCCACTCCCATTATGTGCATTAGAGAATTAAAATAGTCATGGACTTGGCAGTGTTTTTGTTCCTTTTTTGCTTTTTTATCTGTTCCATAGAAAATGAGGATCTATATGAAGCAAAAGTCTTCTTTCTCATCTTACACTGCTTTTCCAACTGTGGTAACATCCTGTTTCAAAAGGACAAATGGCCTAGCGTAATGCCTAGACAAAAGCAGAACATTTTACACCGGGGAAAAGTTTCTCCTTGTTTTTTCCCAATCATGAAGCCTGCCCTTTAAGCCTGAGATTTGATAACCATAATTAACTTACTTTTACTTATCTACCAGTAAATGTATGTCAGCCTAAGATAAATCAGTTTTTCAGTACTGCAGCATCTGTTCTTTGACTCGACAATCAGCTGCAGCAGTTAAGTTTGCACATTGTAGAAAAAATTCTAGTTAAAAAAAGACCCCTGGGACACTGAACTCTTTTTTCTCGTGCTATGAGAGCTATCAGAGGAAAAGGGGAGAGCAGTAGCCACTCTATGTCACTAAAGTACCCAACAGCAACTCTCTGTGACTCAGACACTTAAAACATTCCTGGAAATTTCTTAGTAGCTATAACTATGGATCCAATTACAGCAACTCCACCAATTACAGCAACTTTTGAGTTGTTAACAATAACTACCATACCCTGATCCAGCTATTGTGTCATACAGATCTATCTATGTGCAGGTCTGCATGGCAAGAGCAGCAGCAGCCCTGGCAGGCCTTAATGAGCTTCCTAAAGCTTATTAAGAGAGCCAACAGGTTGGAGAAGGGTGTTTTTGTGAGTTTACCTATCCTATGGCCCCTCAGGATATATTCCAGCTTTCAGCTTTTGTCTCAGTATGTAGGGACCAACAAAGAATACCCTGTAGGCAGGTACCAGACTTTGCCTTCTAGAGCTCTCCAGGCAAAAGAAGACATTAGGAAGCATTTCTTTGCTGGGACGGTGGACAAACACTAGAAGAGGCTTACTGGAGAGGTGAGCAATGTCTCAAACCTGTCAGTGTTTCAGAGGCATTTGGACAACGACCTTCATAAAGTGAAGCTGTTGGGCATTTGGTCCAGATGATCACTGTAGGTAACCTCCAATTGTGTATTCTAGTCTAAGGAGGAAGTCACTCTGAACTGTCCTCTCCTAGTGCTCAGCAGAGCTGAGCAGTGTCGAATGGTGAGTAGAAAAGGATTTGAATTCATCGTGTGGAAAGGGGGGAAAAAACCCACCCCAAAAAGTAGTTACAAAGAATGCCTTGGGAACTGTAACTACAAGACCAAAAATTTTTCTCCATGGTCAAGTGCAGTGGCAGCACAGACAGTAATGAGAGCATCTTTGCTTTAAGAGCAGAGTATGTGCCAACAAAAGGGTATAAAAACAGTAGAAAAGAAGTAACAGCTCAGTGTGATCTGGTTTCCAAGCAGAATATTATAGAATATTTTAGAACCTAACACACAGTCTATTTATACCCTAAAAGCATAAAACAAATAAAATGCATTAAAAGAACATCAAAACCATATAAAATGAGAATTTTTGAGAGTCTTACCTTTGAGCCAATAAGCGTGTACAGCCATTGGATGGTTTCATTATGATTTATCACTCCATTCATGCCATCGACATAAAGCATTATCTGGCCCAAAGCTATTGCAAAGAAAAGAGAGAAAATATAACGAGAGCTTATGAACACTTTTTATAATTCTAAGCATTGCTGACAATTTTCTCTAAGCAAGGTCTACCAGAGATGTGGAGAGCTCAACTAATGAAAGATATATTGGGCAAGATAGTGCTGGATGAACTCCTGGGAAACTGCACTAACTTTACTGACTTAATCTGGACAATACAAGTGTGAATTTCATGCAGAGAGAAGCCCAAACACTTGTTCCTTCCTAGAAGATGCCACATTTTATGCTCCCAAAATCTGCAAACAGTACTCTACAAACTGCTTACTGTCACAATGGTTCCATCAGCTACAGTGCTTTATCTATCATGAGCCAAGACTTTTACCATTTGTTTCAGCACCATATAATGTCTGGAATTAGTATATTTGGATTGACAGTTTCGGTGAATTCCAATGATATGAAAGTAAAGCTGGACAATTAACACCAATAAGGACATCAACTATTCACCACTGCACAGTGCTCTCTTGAAAAAGAGTTTTACATTTTAGTGAGAAAATACAAAAAACAAAGCATGGTTATAACAAAGAAGCATCCTTATTAATTTATCCTAAAGCATTTACAACAGCATTTCAAAATATGCTAGTAAAATATTTCATAACAGTAATTCCATAGTTTGCAATACTGATAATATGAGACTTTTGAGAGACAACAGCTATTAAATCTTTTCTGACTGATAAGGACAGACATTTTTTCTAAGGATTATGAGAAGTGAATTAGTACAATTAATCTATCATCTTCAAAAGTTTCCACTGTTAGATCTTTTGCTTTATAGCAGGAGATCAAAGCACAGTGGGATGAAAAAGAAATCACTGATGTAACACCTTTTAGCACAGCCTGTTGGCATAACAACTCAATTATCTAATGCACAGCCTGACGAGCCCCTAGTACACCGCTTTATGGGGGGAAAAAAGTAAAAATAAAAACACCCACAGGGTGAGGAAAATTATGACACTATTAATCTTCCAAACACATTGTGAATGTTTGCTAACTTTTGCACAGGTTGCGCACAGCGCAGCATCATTTACCTTGCCGGCAGATTTTCAAAGACATGAATGCTAGGCAAGCACTTAGGTACTCCTACAGCTAAGTAGCTAACAGTCATTTTTACACCATCTCCTCCTTTTTCCTTTGGTCTAGTTGGTCAATTTACAGTTAAAAACCTGAGGTACTATTTTTACATACTTACATTCTTTATCTAATATAATCATGGCAAGCTAGAAAGAAAACCACACTCAATGAACGCCACACAATCAATGAAGACTGAGAAAAAGCAAGCAAGAGAGCTCTGGCATAGAGATAACACGTCTCTTAGGCAGGCATTGCAACTGGGGTATGCCAAGCACTCTCTGCTCCTTCTCTCCAGGAAGCAATCAGTCACCACCCTCTGAAGACACGTCTCTCAGGGGAATAAAATCAGGTGGGAGGGACACAGGCCCAAGTGTTATGGTAAAAGAAAAGATATAAGTCAGCCAGTAGAAAGAGATACGAATTACACTGCCTGAATAAATGGCTGCTTCGAAGCATTTCATTGCAGGTAGAGGAAATGCTACTATCCCAGAAGTAATCAGAGAAAGTTCTTAATTCTTGTTTTTACTTCCTTTCAATGCTAAAATGATTTGGCACTGGATCAGGATGAGATCCAGTCATGATAAGGTCAACAAATCCATTTTTTTCTCCTTGCAAATTCTTTGGATGGGGGTGAAGGGATTTAATTTGAATTTGAAACAAATGTGAAACAAATTTTACTCTTGGAGCATGCTTTCCAAATTAATATAGAAATAAAAAACAGCAAGAAGTTTGCTCTTAAAAACATGTACACAATACAAAACTACTCCACTGCTTTTACTTAAGACTAATTAGACAGGATGCCTAAGTGAGATCTGGCATGCATTTGTTTTCAGCCTCTTAGATGTGACTCTTCATAACAGCAATATGTTAAGGCAAATTAGTAGACCCTAGAAAGAAGCCAAAAAATGTTTTAGGGATTCTTGAAAACACAAGAAAAAAACCCACTACTATTGATGCTTGAACTAGTGGCCAATAAGTTTCAGAGGGCAAGGAATTACAAATGGCACCATGAAACGACCAAGATGAAAACAGGTATGTGTCCACATCCAAGTCACATCTCCAGTAGTTATCTGCCACACGAGAAGCTCTCAGCTGCTGCCGAGACCTTGGTGTAGACCTTCATACTGCTACTTCCTGTTTTCAGGGGTCAGAAAAATGAAAGACAAGATGGGTAGGGTAGAGGAGAAATCTGTTTTCATTAAGAGGTAGAGTTAGATAAGCAGAATCTGTATATCTTGTACAAAGCTGATGCCCCATAAATTCCTAGGAAAAGAAGGCCACAAGTAGACCTAAAATAAGGAAAATACTGGTTTTCATACCCCATCAAGTGTCTGTGCTGAGGAAGAAAAGGTAATTCCTTCACCATAACCACACTACACAGCCCAAATGAAAGACACCACCAAAACCACCAGTGTAGGAGCAGGCTGGTGGACGGGAAGTCCTTGGGCACTCCCAGGCCTTGGGTCTGGCTGAGTAAGGCACAGCAGTTTAGCACTAAATGGAGACTGACAGAGGACATTTTACGTTCTTTGAAGCTTTCCTACTCAACTGCTATCTCACCTCCCAGCCCACGACTGTACTCTGCTGAAATGGCTGTGGCTGAAGCGCAAGCTCCACGCACCCAGCATGCCCACACATCCACCAACATGCAGGGCCCTGCTAAGGGAGGGCAGCCTCATCTGCAAGGCAGTTCAGAAGGCCAGTCTAGTCCAAAATAATATAAATTCACATTTGCATGTGCCTTTAGCCAAACTTTTTTTTTTTCCTTTACCAAAAAATGAGGAGGCTATTTAATCCATTTAATCCCATCCTTCAGCTAACTGGAATTCTTTTTGGAAGTATATCAACAACCTACTTGTATTAGGAAAGTTTACTATTGTGCAACAAGGGGCTGGGAGAGGGGAGTTTAAATATGAAGCGGACTTAATTTGGAATTTCTTTGTTCCCACTACCCTTGTCAAACCCTTAATCTTATGTGAAAGTAGTGTGTGACTTTACCCAAAGCTATTTTCAAGTGGAAAATTGCTGGATTTCTTAGGAAAGGCTTAGGCTAGAAAAAGACAGACCAGCCAGAAAGCTCAGAGATTTCTGTGAAATAAGAGGTTTAAGAAATCCTCCAGAAACTTGCCAGTATTGGCACTGATACTCTCCTGGAATATAAAGTTAACAGGACCAAAGAGAAAAAGAAAGCTCTAGCACAAAATATCATCACAATGAACATCACTTTAAGTTAAATTCTGTTTTTCCCACCAGACTGGAAAAAGTTTCAAAGCTGTTCCTTGCCCACATACTCACCTGCTTCTCTAGTCTGCTCTCCTTCCGTTTTACCACAAGACCCACTTAGAGAAAATAACATCACTGAATGAGCAGAAAAACTATTTTCTTACAATTTCCAATGCGTCAAACCCCTACTCATCATGTCAAGAATCACAGCAGGGATGCATGTTGTGATAGCATTTGTTTCCAGCAGAATAAGCAAACGTACAGGGTGAAGTAGGCCAAAGACAGACCTTGGCACGGCAGGTTTCAGCTCCCAAGAAAGCTTCTGGCCCAAGTTCATCAGGCAGTTCACACCCAGCAGCTGTGGTGGATGTCATGTGCTGTGTACAACTACAGGCAGGTGTGCGCAACAGACAGAATGGTGATGAAACTGCTGGGGAAGAACCAGCTGCTAAAATTCACCTTTTCATTGCTAGCTAAAATCTGATCATCATCAATGAGAAATCAATGGTCTGTGTGATTGCATTCATTCCATTTGAAAATTGAGTGCTAGTTTGGGTATGCTATCCTGGGCACCAAAACGGCATACTCCATCAAAGTAAATATCCTTATCAAAAAAAACCTCTGTGTATGTCTAGTGAGGGATCCCAGGAAGGAGATAATACAGTTACCTAATACGCTACTACAAAGCGATAGGTGGTAATTCCAAAGAAAACAACCATACCTCAAACTTCTTTCATGGTGTTTCTTCATTAAAGAGAGGCAAGATCCCAGGTACCAAGTGGGACCATCTTGAAGACAAAATCTCCAGCTTAGCTCAGCCCTGACATGCTGGATATCAGGAGCTTCTACTTTTGCTTGTTGCACATTCCCACCATGCTTGCATGCATACCCTCAGAGCAGAGCTTATTGTCTCCACAATATCCAAGGATACTGAATTTCCCTGATGAGAAATCCTTACTAAATACAACTTCTGTATCACCCAGCTCCTTGAAAATTATCAAAATCACAGGAGAGCCCTTCTTCTAAGAGGTGACATCAGATAAAACAGATGACCTGGACTCTCCACTGTTTCTGAAAATGATCTTAAAAAGCAGCACTGTGACAAACCTCATGGCTCACACTCAGTCCACAGGGAAAAAACAGCTAAAATTTGTACATTTGGGGGTTGGTTTTTGTTTTTTTTTAACTCTGTTACCATTTGTATGGTTGATTTTAGCTTCAGTGCAAAATCTGCTATTTTTACAGCTATTCCCATTTCTTTACTCCTGTTGAAGCTATATGTAATGTCGTCGAGAAGATAAAAACAATCTTGTTCCTGGCCATAAATACATGAATATTTTGTTTCTTATCAATTTTTTTTTAAAATCCCAACTCTTTTCTTAATCTTGCCTTTTACCCTCTGTTCATTTGTTCTTTCTATTAAAACATGCATCATGGTTGAAATAGGCTAAGGAATTAATTTTCACCATATTAACCATGAGCTGAACTTCTATTAAACAAGAACTGAACTATCTCAGAAAAAATCACAATCCAGAACCTGTGCTATGAACCAAAGCTGCAAAACCAGTTCTGAACAGATGTCAATGCATCAAGTTGCTAACATACTGCAGAAGTTCTTACACTGGCCAGCACTACTTTAAAATCTCACTTTTAGTCTTAAGCACTTTAGAAACTTCTGCAGGCTAGTTTCAGACCTAAAGTATTATCAAAGTTCAAATATTTTGCAGTTGCAATGGGTTTCTAGAGCAAACTTAATTTTAATTTTTCCCTCAATCTACTTTAACAGAAAATACATAAAGATATAATAAAATTCATCTGTATGAGTGAAAAAAAGTGACAACCAGAATTTTACCCTGGATGACATCTACAGTACAGACATCTCAGATTGTAAGTTATCCACAAAGAACACAGACAAACTCCTTTGGTCATCAGAAACTGGATGTTGGCAATAAAGGAGGCAGAGGGAACACAGAGCATTTATTACTCTTCATTGAAAGCAGGTTGTGAGGCGTGGTTTTGAGGTGGGGGAGGGGTAGCAGGTCCTCTCCCCATTCTCTGTTTAGGGGAAGGCACCTGCATGGTCAGTGCCTCCATAAGTCCCTATTCTGAGGCTCCTTAGCTAGAACAGCTGTAGTTACCACTCAAACCTCTCACACACACTCATCTCCTTCCCTAAAGGACTTCTGCATGCTCTTCAGTGTTCCCATGAGGAGAAATGCACTCCTACCCCACGGGACACCCAACACATGCCAAGTCCAGTACCACAGAAACATTCTACAGAGGAATTTTCTCCTCTCCATGTTTCCTCCGTCACCCTTTTCCTCTGGTGTTTTTGCCTTTAAAACAGCACAGTCAAAGAAGGATACAGCACCTTTAATCAGCTGACAAGTTTCATCAAAAGCTGATCCTTTATACACACCATGAAACACCTGTGGCAGTGCACAGTCCCTACCAGAGTGAAAGCAGCTCCTCTTCCAGTATTTCTTTTATGCTATTGTAAAAAATTTATTTGAGTGCAAAGAAAGAATGGATTCTCACTTGACTCCGCCAGTAGTTAAACTACTGAAAGCCTTTTTATACAAATTAAAACCTGGCTTACATATATGCATCATAAAAGATTTGCATGATTAGTCATAATTGCTTTAATCATTATTTTATGTTGCAGCAGTCAAGTTTTAAATGCACTATATTCTAGCATGTTTTACAAGATTAATAACACAGCTATGTAAAATAAACTGGGTACAGCTTATATAGCAATAGGTAAAAACATTTCCTCATGAAGAAGAACTATGTAATTAAAATACTTTATTAATAAGGGAGCAAACAGCTAAGAATGGGACTACTATTTTTCAAGCTGACTAAAAGCATGGAAGAATGAAAAAAAAGGAAAGAGAAAGAAAAAAGGAAAGAAAGAAAGAAAGAAAGAAAGAAAGAAAGAAAGAAAGAAAGAAAGAAAGAAAGAAAGAAAGAAAGAAAGAAAGAAAGAAAGAAAGAAAGAAAGAAAGAAAGAAAGAAAGAAAGAAAGAAAGAAAGAAAGAAAGAAAGAAAGAAAGAAAGAAAGAAAGAAAAGAAGACAGGAAGGAAGGAAGGAAGAATTAAGGAAGAAGATGGGAGAAGGGAAAAAAAGACAAAAGAAAAGAAGAAAATGAAAGGTTGACTAGATTGTTTTAAAAGATGCTTATTCATCCTCAGTGCTTCATGAAGCAAAACATATTTGAAAAAAGAGATGTGTGGTAGCCTGTAATTAAGATGACATATATGCATATATAGAGCTGAATTAAGGCAGCTGCTTCTTAATGGAGTTAATACTGGCTGTAACACTGAATCATGTTCTTCCAATATATATATGAAGTTACATATTTTTCTTAAGAATTGAGATTTTTTGAGTTTTAAAGGATTTTCCAAGAAGATTTCCTCACTGGCCCTCAGAACTTAAATTCTGAGAGAGCAGGACATGATGACGAGATTGCCAGATTTTCTTGTGAAGATGAGCTATTCTGCAAAAACATCATAACAGAGCAAGACATCGCCCATGCAAATACTGAAGACTTATTTCCAATGGACTTAACTGCCAGCTATGAATTCTTGCACTGAGTACTGATGCTGCAGCCAATGAGAAGTGGTTTGGTTTTAGGGCAGCAATTAAGATCTGTTGCAGGATTAGGTGTCTCATTTTAAAATGTATTTTAATGTTTTTATACTGGATTTATCATGCTATAGGCTGCCTAGTCCAACCTCGTGCTCAAACTAGGGAAATCCAGAGCAGATTGTTCATGACTCTGTCCATTTGGGTGTTGAACATAGCTCCAGGTAGCTGCAAAACCTCTCTGGGCAACCTGTGCCAGTGCTCAGACACTCTCATAGAACTTTTTATTATTTTTTTAAGTTTAAATCAAATTTCCTGTATTTCAGCTAGAGCCCATGGCAGGCCTCTTGTCTTTTTATTGTGCACCTCTGAAGTCTGGCTCTGTTTTTACTCTCCCAATCATATATTCAATCCCTTTCATAATATTTAAATTTAATTAAACAGAATTTAAACTGAAGATTAATACACAGTCAAGAAGAAAAACTACATGTTAAGCTAGAAGTCTGAAAAAAAAAAAGTAACTTTAATTTAGGATTAAACTAGGGAAATTTAGGTCAGCCTCCCAAGTTAAGAAGTGATACCTTAGCCCTTCTATTTGGGAGCTGATTGAGTAATTTAGTCTGGCAATGTGCTAGATGTGATGGATTTCAAGGCCTTTCCCTCTTCATTAATCATCATGAACATAAGCCTTCTGTCTGTGTAAACAATACTAATCCTGACTTTGAAGGTACAAAGAGGGAAACACAAACCAACCTTTGCAGAATGGAAAAGATAATTTCTGCAGCTCTCTTTCTTGAGCTCCTCAGACACCTATTTACCCTGCACAAAGAAAGGTCCTGCAGGTGCAAGCTGTCTTTTATCAATCATTATCAATTACATACAGCACATCAGTTTGGAATTCCAGCATCTGTTTTTCATGCCGAAAACCTAAGCTTTGAGAATGAACTCAGCTTTTGGACTGGGAAACACTGCAGAGTCAGAAGTGGGTTCGGAAGAAAATGCAATCAGGGCTCAGTCTCAGCAAAAAACCCAGGTTATTTTGATTGTTGGACTCTGTGTGTCATTGCACCTGGGGCAAAGAAAAGTATGAAGGAATACATGGAATTTTTTTTTCTATTATACATCACCAGGATCTTTGCTGACTGCAAGCAGGCTCTTTTGCCAGTGACTATGGAAAAAAGAACACTGTCTTGGTGTTCCTACCTTCTCTGGCAAGTAAAGAAGTGTGGCACAGCTGGGCTGTTTAACAAATGGACTAACACTAGAACAGAAAAAGGACATATGGTAGGGTAAAAGCGTTCACATACCAAACATTTTTAATCATCAACAAACAGTGTTTCTTCTTAGTACAACTGTAAACCTTCCAAAACTAAACCTGTGGTTTCAAAGTGAGCAAGTGATAAATTCTCACTGACAGCTTTTCTCTCCTGTTTCTCTTGGGGGGGAAGCCACATTTCCTAATAATTACGTTTTTCTTAAAAATAAAGAAGATTCTCAGGGAAACAAAAGGGGGAAAATCAACAATTCCAAGCATTATTGTAATCTTCTTATTATAGAAATACCTTACTAAATTCCTATAATTTAATAATTTATAATATTAATATTTCCGTACAATTCTTATTAGACGAATATACTACTGCATTGTATTCTACTTGTTAGAGGAACAGAAGAATAAAAAACAAGATAAACAACTGGGCCAGTTGAAATTTCAAACATTGCCCAGCTCCATCAGCACAGTCTTTGTAAAGCATAACATTGATCAATGATTTCTTGCTGCCATGCAGCAACAAGTTGTTGCTATCATGAGAGCTAGTATTTCCCTAGCTCCAGTTCTTTGCTTCTTAAGCTCAGCTTCATTCTCTGAGGTCCAACATGGGCAGGTAAACATGGGCTCAGTTTGGCATCCAGGGGTAACAGTGTTGCAATTAGTATGGTAGCTAAATACACTTAAACCAGTGTTTGGCAGAGAGGCTTACAGAGAGTTGCAATGAATTCCAGGAGCATGCAAATTTACCACTGCTACTCCCATGCCAACAGCCAGACTCCAAAATTCATGTACTGTGGTATTCACTCAATAAGCCTGGACCTCTAAAAAAAGATACACACTATATTCCTGAAGAACAGAAAAGCAGTGAAAGAAAGATGGAAGGAAACCACTGAAAACAGTAATCCTACCACTGGTGTTTTACATCACTTCTCACACAGGGTTTTGCAGGAAACAAAGCATGTTGCCAAAAGTGACCCACAGGAAGCCATCCAACTCTGAGTTAAATTCAAACACTGTTTATTCTAGCTATTAGCATACGGTAAGTTTGGGGAATACCAGCGAAGAGATGCACTGAGAATAAAAATACAAGTAAACTCCTCCAGCTATTTACTTCAATATAAAGTTGTTTCCTTAATTCTCACATAGTTTCTTCACCTGGTGATGTATTCCAAACACCGTTCCCTCTTCTTCCAATGTGAGGCACCATGTGTGAAAAGCACAATAAAAGAAAGATTATTTTAAGAAACACTACAAAACACTTTACGTAGAATCACTTTTATCATTTCTTGTTGCTTAAGTGACAACAGGTACATGATTTTAGACAAGTCCAAAAATTCCTCTAAAGGGATGCATTGGCTTTCATCATCTCAGCAGACAGGAATGCAACAAGTGAACACACAGCACAGATGTATTAAGATCATTCCAGGGCACTTGAGTAGTGTTTGAAATGTTAGTGTCAAAAAAAAGGTAAAGAAGCTCTGCTTTTTAAAATTATGCTTTTTAATATAAACTTGAGATTTCTTCAATGCTTTTATTGTCTTGAAACCAACTGATTTAAAGAGCACTGTGGAGCAGCACAGAAAGTCATATTTTTCATGACTGTATCCCAAACCATCCAAAATCCTTGAATAAAAGATTCCTCCCCTGCTCAAGAAGGACTGACTCAAGGGCAGAAATCTGTAGGATAAATAAGAACTCATTATGCTTTAAATTCAGCAACTATATTAAAATAGTTCCTAAGCAAAGCAGGAGAAGAAAATGTTCAAAGCAAAGACAAGACTGGAAGTAAGGCTTTCTCACAGCATCCCAGCTTCCTCAGCATAGTGCGTTGGCTAAAAATGAATCAAATCAAACGGCCTGAAAATAAAAGCTGTTTGAATCAAGACCTCTGTCTTTTATCTGCTGAATGATGGATCCCAACATCCGATGGCTTTATGAAAAAGAACGCATCTGTCACTTTTTATTCATTTACCTGTCTTAAAACCAACAGTGAGTGTATCTTTCTAATTTTCTTCATTGTAATTATACCATGACAGATGCTGAAACTAAATTCCTGATATACTTTTCAGATATTTATTGCTCTTCAGCACGCTCAGCCTGTCTCTAATGTTTCAGATAGACTCCACCCTGCAGTAATGTTCATGCCATTAAAGAATTCACTTTCATCTCTTGAATTTATGCTTGTTAGGGCAAATTAATGAAAGATTCTATTCTTTAAGTACTGGCTAAACAAAGCCAAAGTCAGCACTAGAAAGCAAACCAATACAACACTTCATTAAATGTGCTTTTTATTTCTTTTTGTTTCAAGTATGTCTGCTGCTATGTGAAATTTAGGGTTATACAGTCTCCTTTAAAATCTCACAGTAAAGAATGCGCTCAAGTCACAAGTTCATATCTCTCACTTGAAGTGGACTTCCTATGAGAAAGGTGCAGAGAAAAGACATAATTACAAATCCTTTTAAGTACAGAGCTCACACTCTTACAAAATATTGACTCAAAATGCTGTTTTGTGTCTCTGCACATTCATCTTAGATAATGAGCAGAGATTCCTTCCAAATTAACTGTAATTCTCTTCTAATCCCTCCATTCTTTTTTTTCCTCCTTCAGCACGGTGATAGTGGGAACTCCTTTGAATTCTGAATCCCACCTTATTACAGCAATGCTTAAAGAGAAACATAATGAAATCATCAGTGTCATGCTCAGACTTTTCTCCTCTTTGACTCAGTAAGTGGACAGCTAAGCACAAGGCACACCGGTCCTGTTTTTACTCCTTCTCAAATTCACAGTTGACATTTACAAAAAATTTTTAAGTTCTAATTTCTGATTGACAGAAAGACAGAATAGAGAATCTCTGCTTTTAACTTTATTTCATTAGCATATAAAAACATGAATAAAATGGATTCAAGAACAAAAGGAAAGTATTTGGGGGCATAAACTTAATTTGACCTAAGAATGTAAGGTCTGTCATTGGTAACCGGTTATCATCTAAGTGGCAGCAGGGAGAGACAATCATGTAATGGCTGAATATGAAGATGAAGGTGGTGGATTTACTCAGGTTTGACCATCTGACTTATTTTTCAGTAACCCTGTAATTGAACAGTGCAGTTGAACAACCATATTTTATTCATAGAGAATATTTTTGGGTGATTTTATTCCTTTTGCTAATTATTCTATGATTCAGTGACCACAGCAATATTGGTAATCCTCATATGAACCAAGCATGTTTCTGTGACTGTATTACTGGTCAGCACTCCCTTAGGAGGAGGTACGTAGGCCTGTATAGTTATAGGATCCCAGGATAACAACACTGAAGAAGATGGTGCAGAGACAATTTGGAGACAGGAGTGTTTTACAGTTCCTTGTGTTAGTTTGGAGCAAGGTTGCTGAGCTCTGCTCTATGAGCAATAACATCAGGCTCCACGTGGAAACAGCTAAATTACTTCCAGACCCAAACCAGTCCTGGAAGTATCACGAACACTTCTGCACAACACTTCTCCAATAAGTGAGGTGGACTGAACCCAAACCATCTGTGCATAACTGGTGTAGAAGACTATGCATCTATGGAATAATTAGTCCACAAACAAGACAAATCTGTCATGGGCAATTAGCTGTTTCTGGGTACTTAGAAAGAAGTTAAAAGAACATTAGGTACACAAAATTCAAGCACTTAAAACTTCAAGGAATGTCAGAATTAAGATTCCTGTAGAAAACTTTGTTCAGCCTACTTGTGCACAAACTTAACTACGTCAAAATCAATTTCAAAAAACATTATTCTTGAACTTTGGAGTACTTCCTCATTCAAAGCAAGTGCTGGAAAGTACTGTCTAGAAAGCATTCTCTCACTGTGTGGTCCCAGGAATTTTTTGGTGTAAACCTCCTGTGAAGACAGAATATTTCATTTCTTGCAGGATGATATTCATCAATACAGTGAGTGCTTCACAAGTCTGAATACTTTTTCTGCATAGCACATTGATGAGGTAAAAAAACTATTCTGTTCTGCAGAGAAGTTGGGGCTTCCACTAGCTCTGGAAGTCACATCTGAGACACCTGATAATCTGGTTTTTATTTGAGAATACCTTTTGGTAGAATAGTACTTTGAGTTTAGTTTCAGCTCTGTGCAGTATGGTCTCAGATTGGCCGTCCAGAAAACAATAAACGCACCTTGACAGGGAACATAATGATACTTTCTGACAACTTGAACCGAAATTACTTGCCTAGCAAATACAATACATACTAATACTGTGGCAGAGGTTCAGTTAAAACCTCTCTCCCCCTATGTCAGGAACCTTAAAATGTGTAGTACCACCATGTCTTTTCTCTCCTTGAACTTTGAGGACTGGCAGCCTTATTTCCAATGTCTGGAAAACTTGGCTTTATAAACATTCTAATCCTTTAAGAGTTGGACTCAGTGATGCTTGTGGGTCCCTTCCATCTCAGAATATTCTGCGTGATCTGTCTCTTTTTATTAGATTGGTTTGTTTTGGTTTTGAGAAAAAAAAAAAAAAAGAAAGGTGTGTGTAAAAGAATGCCTCATCACGCTCATCATGCATAAGTGGAACAAAACGGTGAAGTTCATCACACTGGGTTCTGCCATTTAATTTAACAGAATAAATACTTCTCCCATTAACTGTTTACACACCCTAAACAAATCTGCAAGCCGTCTCTTGTTTATGATAGAAGTCACATTGTCAGAAGTTGCTTCACCAGACATGGTTAAAAAAGTTCAGGACATCATTGCAACAATAGGTGGAGCTTGAAGAAGCAAGCGTTGTTTCAGTGGACAGTAATTCAGGTGACATACCTAGAGGTACTTGGCAGATCAGCTTTGATATCCCTGAGCTTTCACAAAACACCACTCACCATCCATCATGCACAGCTTTGTCATCCTCCAATCTATTCTCTGGATTTGGGATATCTTCTCTCTTTACCCATGTTTCCTCAACAGCAGTACTGATAAAATGTCAAAAAATGCCAAAACTTTCTCATTACGCTACTGAACTCTAAGAGAATTATGAGCATCCTGCTGCTCTTCCCACCAAATTCTGGCAAGTGCAGATTATGAGATAGGGAGAGACAACAGAACTCTGATCTGCTCCAGGCCACTGTTCCTCAAGGCTGCTGCTCCTGTGGCCTCCCACTTGTCCTGGATGGGCACCTTTAGCTCCAAGCATCTATTCAAAATACATCTCACTTTGTTTTGGAGCTGGTATACTTATGTCTGTGAGAATGCTGTTAACAATTTGATCATTACCACCCAGAACAAACTCTGCTTGTAAAACAAAAGGTTCATAACAAAATTGGGTAAATTACTTGCTTGTGAAATGAAATGGGTGTATACTGCCTTCAGCCTTCCTCTGCCTCACAAAATGATGCCTACTTTATCTAGAATTGTTACTTTTATTTCATAGTTGCAACTGGGAATTTGTTTTAATTAACCTCATCCCTTCTGACTGCTCAAGGACGAGTAAGAGTTTTTCACCTTTCATACAGTACAAATAATGGAAAAGTAAAAAAACAAAACAAAACACCTGCATTGCTTTATTGGTATAGAAAATAAAGTGAAACTGAAACATGCTTATTTTGATTCCCTGCTCGATCTACAGAAATTTCCGTTAGCGCAAAGTGTAAAAGCAACAGAAAAGCTTGAAAGCCAGTAATTCACATTTTGCAGTCAAATAGGAGAAAAAATAAATGTAAACAATAGTTATCAGCTAAATGAGGACAGTTGCTTGCTACCGTGTAAGAAAATCTCAAAGCTTTACAAAATCAACACTGCAGTACTATAGCTGATATAAACCTGTAAAAAATTATTTCACAACCGCTATGTAATAAATGGCACTAAACTGTTTTACATCTTCACAATAGTGTTCAGACTCCAGAATACCACTCGGTGTGAACATTTGAGAGCTCCATTTTTGCATATCAATTTGGGAAAATGCTTCTAACATGGTTACATAAATAGGTTGCCTATAATGCATCCAATCCAAGTGACCTTACAAAAAGAAATAAAATATGAAGTGGTGAGAGAAAGAATCAACATTGCTCGTATAAGCATTGAAAAAATAAAGTCTACTCTTTCCCACCTCCCTTAATCTCATTTCAAGCTTAACATACAGAAAGGCTCAGAGCCAGAATGCTTATCCAAACTACATAAATCTCTAGGCAAACTCTCCAGACTATACGGTCCTGTCCCCATAAAACCTTGCAATTCTGCCTAATGGTGCTTTCAGCAGGAAAGGCTGGTAAAGAGCTATCTTTTCCCACCAAATTTTCAATCAATCTTTTCCTATCACGTCTTTCCTTAGAAGAATGAATCTCCTTCCTTGCAGTATGTTTATTAAATGAAATGGAAATGGAAACAAACCCCCAAACACTACAGCAGCTGAGTACCCCACATTGCTGCTGAGGCTGCCTCTGAGAAAGACCCAATTAATTCCCTTATTCCCTTCCTGAATTCCTGAGTGGGGTCAAAGGGAGGGAATGCCATTTACCACCACACAACCTATTTCAGACAGCTAGTCCAGTTAATAATGTAAACACGGTAACACCTTGGAAAGGTCAATCAGAGGAATGGTAGCATTAACAAAGCAATAATTTGGGTTGGCCACATTTATATTTCCCTCTGACTTTGCTCTCCTTCCTTCCTTCCCTCACCTTCTAGAAGGAAACATAAGGAGGAATTTTCACTCATCTGAACAGAAATGTTCAAAAGGTGAGAGATGGGATTTTCTTGAACATTGAGAATGTCTTCTTTTCTTGGGATGATTTCCAGCACAATATTTTATTTATCTGTTGCCAAAAGAAATACTTTTTATTTTTCTCATTAGTCAAAGAGTTTTAAGAACACACTTGAAGGAAATGATCCAACTAACAAAACAAGTAAAATCTTTCTGTGCACTTCATATGCTCCAGGAAAAGTGGCAGCTCCATGGAATCAGCACCTGTAGAGCTAACTGTTCAACCTGAGCTGTGTTTACTATCTTCTTAACAATCCTTATTCATAAATGCACATGAAAAAGTTGTAGATCCTCTTCATCCATCCATCTGTCTAGCATATCTATCTATCCATCTTCTATCTATCTATCTATCTATCTATCTATCTATCTATCCTTCTTTCTTTCTATCTATCTAATTTAGTATTTTTCACTAAAAAGTGAAATTCAAGGAAAAAAAAAAAATGTTTAAACTCATGAGATTCAATGGTCTCCTTTCATTTCTCTGAGGGTTTAATTACATGATATTTCATAAAGTTGGAGAGTAAAACGTAAACCAGAGACAGAGCGAGGCACCAGAGTCCCAGGTGGATTTCCAAGGTCACACTGAGCTTGCCTGCCCTCAGAGCCCTCGAGAGCTATAAAGCTGAAATCAGATACTGCTGCATTTACCTCCTGTCTTCTTTCACCACCTTTTTTTCTTAAATCTAGACTGCCAACTTTAACAAGCCTTCTATATGCATCACACACCATACACATTCCTCATCTAATTGACATGAAGAATATGGAGCTAATAGAAGGAAGAACTCAGAAAACTAGCTATGTATTATAGTCTCCGTGTGTAGAGCTGCCATGGTGCTTTCCTGCTGTAGCTTTTGTACTGTGTGTTTCCGTGCACGACCAGTCACAAACGCCAGATCTAGCAAGACCAGTCAGGACCCATGTAAAGAATTGTGCCTTCCAAATAGAGTAATATTTTCCCTTTAGTTTTCCAAACTCACCTACCTTAGCACCTACAATTATCATTAAGCAAATAAATTTCAGAGATTTAGAAGATTAGGAAGTATTCAAATGTAGATTAAATGCATTACTGCAGTGCAAATTACTTCTTCTAGGTCACTTCTACAGTCCAGCAATGCTTTTTATTCTCCCTGCATTGCGCAGTAAAACGTTTAGGTATTTTTGTGCACATATTCTTGTTTTTAAATGTACAATATGTTTCCAGATGCATATCTGCAGATAAAAATATTTAACTGTATGTATCTGAATTTATATATCCCTCTCTCAAAATTCTTACAGTATCAAAAAATTGGCTACTTCATGATAAATGCTTTCATACGTGTATAATTATTTTTAAAAAGGATTGCTGTTTATTTGTACAAAACCTTTCAAATAATGTTTAAAAAGCCCAGATCTTTGCAGTGGTTTCAGAATTCTATTTTTACAACAAAATGCATGCTACAAACAACAAATGATGTTGCCTTGTTTAAGGTCCAAGATAATGACGCACATGGAAAGAAAAGGAGATGTTTCACAGCACTTTCACCACCAGTTCCTACTAGAATATCATTTCAGTGTCTGCAGAGGGAGAACCCAAAAAGCTTAAAAAAATTCCTAAATCAAGCCTCTCCTCACTGAAGTAGAAATATTTTCCTCTTTTTTCTTCCCACTTCAACAAAGTTTATCAAAGTTAAATCTGAAATCATTCATTCCTTACAACAATTTCCCAGTATTTAGGGAAAGAACAGTGCTCCTGCTGCTTTCATTTTCAGAGTTTCCATGCAATTTCAGAGTTTCTTTATAGCCTGAATTGTGAACAGTGAAAAGTCAATCCAATCAAAGTCATAACTAATGTGACTCTTAGAAAGTAAACAAAAAAGAGTGAACTGCCACGAGAAGTTTCTAAAACCAAATGAAGACATATGAAAATATGTGAGCAACAGCTCTAACTTCTCACTTTAAAGAGGCCTAAATGAGATAACATGAGACACCGAGTAATGGTTGTTTGTTGCTTGTTGCAGTCTGCAACTTACCAGTACTCAGTGCTGGAAAGCAGGATTTTGTGTTATGTGACCTGTCTCATTCAAAGCAGGAAGCCTGGCAGAACAGAAGGTAACGTGAACACAGCATAAATAACAGGATTTTTAACTCCATTGTAATTTAGTCTGGGGCTTTTTTTAAAAGTGCAAGAGAAAGGTCTGAGGTAGAGAGTTAGCTGTCATTTTTACAAGTCTCTTTTTGCTTAAGGGGACCCAAGACTGCTAGAAAAGGGCTTTATTTTGAGACCAAAAGTTTAGTAATTCTGACACAGAGAACACCAATCATACATATAATCCTGGAGAAGTAGTCCACAACTCCCCAGCCAGTACAGTGCTAGCTACACTATGCTATGAAACAAAATCACACTGAAAAAAGATAAGAACCAATGGACTCTGCACTGTATTAGGAATATCCACAGGAGAACACCTCTGATTCTTAGGAGGCAGACTCGAAACAGTTCAAACTTAAAAGTGCAGAATGGGTTAGCCATGGTAATAAGGACGGCAGCAAGGGTGTTTTGCCTTCTTTCCTAGTCAACATCTGTAATGTCCCAGAGAGCTTCAGTCTCCTTGGATTTTGCATCTCAAAAACCTGAGTAAACTGGGTTCAAAGAATGAGTGTCAATTTTCCTTTGCCTTGAGCAACAAGATTCTATTAGATACCATTGTTCCTGAAAAGAGTTAGATGTTGAATAAAATAAAACCCAGCTGTAATCTGTGTCTCATAACACAAATAACTTAATCTGACACAGGAAAGCAAACTCGTAACAACCTTAATCCTGCTTCACATATGAATACTTAGAAAAAGGTATATGAATTCCTGTGGATATCTAACACCCTCCTCTCTGCTGCACTCTGATACAAATATTACACCTATTGTGCATCGTGTCATTATTTTGAAAGCATTTACAAGTTCATTGGCTTGCTATAGATGAATTTTACACTTTTTTCCCAGCAGTCATCTCGCGAAGTATCATCTGGTTTTGGTACCTAAATGATTCTCTGGCTACTCTCCTTAAACATATGAATAAAAACTGGGCTTTCTTCTTCACGATTTTCTTGAGCAGTCTGTCTCCGTCAGTCACCCGGTGGCCCTAGGGAACTTACCTTCTCCATTTCGCTGAGTTAAGTGTGCAGTGTTGAAAAGCATAAATACTTCATCTCTATTCCTTTTTCCAAAGAAGAGAAGAAAAATATTAGCTAAGACATTCTTCCCTTTCTCTACCCAATCTCTAATATAACCTGTGGCATCTTCAGAGAAATATCTCCAGGAACACAGTGACAGCCCAAACAACCTTAATATGAGCACCACCCTAAGGCAGCAGACTAGTAGAATGAAACAGCCACAGTGTTGCTTCCCTGTGCTGAAAAACACAGGCTGGGTCACACTGTGGCAACAAAATGAAGAGACAAAGCCGAAAGGGCGGTAGTTATCACTGGAGATGTGTTTGAGCTGTGGCAACCAACTGCTGTCCTACTCCATCTCTTTTGCAGCAGCTGCAGAGAGTTCTCCAGGTCACTTCCCAGCTGTCTTTCCCATTTGCACCACAGCAGTCTCCTCCTCCTCATCCAGCAGCAGAAAGGCCCAGTGCTTCTGCCCTCAAGCAGCATAAACCAATTCTGTTCACAATGGAGAGAAGCCTGAAGAGTTAGAAATAGTGAATGGTTTGGCTTGGAAAGGACTTTAAAGATTGTCTTCCAATCCCGCTGGCATGGGCAGGGACACCTTCCACCAGACCAGGTTACGCAAAGCCCCATCCAAACTGCCCATCAACACTTGCAGGGGTGGGACATCCACAATTTCTCTGGGAAACCTGTTCCAGTGCCTCACCATTGTCAATAAAGAATGTCTTCCTGATATCTAATCTAAATCTACCCTCTTTCACATTGAAGCAATCCCTCCTCTTGTCCTATCACTACATGTCTCCATAAAAAATCCCTCTCCAGCTCTCTTGTAGGCCCTGTGTAGGTACTGGAAGGTACTCTAAGGTCTCCTCAGAGCCTTCTCCTTTCCAGACTGAACAACGCAAGCTCTCTCAGCCTGTCTGCATAGAAGAGGTGTTCCAGCCCTATGAGCATATTCATGGCCCTACCTTGACTCACTTCATCAGGTCGATGTCTTTCTAGTGGTGGGGGCTCCAGAGCTGGATGCAGCACTCCAGGTGAGTGCAGAGCAGAGGGGCAGAATCATCTCTGTTGACCTTTTGGCCACATTCCTTTTGATGCAGACCAGGACATGGTTGGCTTTCTGGGCTGGAGCAGGCATTGCCAGGTCATGTTGAGTGTGTTTTCTATGCATGTTTGGGGGAATACTGTGAATATATAATTTTGCCTACAAACTTAAAAAGAAAATTAGAAAAAGGGAATATAATAGCATAAGGTTTTACAGATGGTCAGATTGAAACAGCTGGAGTCAAAAGTGCCTCACTTGAAATCAACTCCCAAGCCAGTAACAGCAGAAAGAAACCAAAGCTGTCTTAGTCGAGTCACTGGAGCAAGAATTCCACTTGCACCCTGAAATAGCCAGTGCCATCACTGGAACATGATTTCCCTCTCCCACTCAAGGGAGCCACTTAACTTTGTACTGCTGCAGCTGTTTATGCATGCCCATGAATAAAAGGATCAAGAACTGAAAGAACTTCAGACCCAACAAATTGGTAGGAAACCAGTAGATTTAACACATTCTAGACCAGTGGAGTGGATGGTGTAGAATATGGGAACAGACAGCAGTAGTGCAGAAGGACAGGGAAGGAATGACATTTTGTTCTGCTTTTTTGGAACAGTGAACTAATGCTTTCCCTATGTTCTTCCAGCTAGAGCAGAGGCAGCAGAGGCTGTCTTTTCACTGACAGACATATACAATAGCCTGCACTGTTGCAAAGAGATGCCAAAGGAAAGCTTAACGCTTGTTACAGTGGAAATATTGCTTTGCAAAAGCAAAGCTGTCCCTATGATTTTGATTTGCTGGATCTTATCTGCTGGCAGTAATGGTGATGTAAAGAAGATGTGAATCATCAAGAAGAGGAAATTAAAAACTGAAATTTTTGTTTCTTTGACTAAAAGCTCTTACAATTTCATTTGACTGGAAAAATAAGACAAAAAAAAAGAAAGAATTGCCATAAATATAGCATGCAAAATTCTTTCAAGTTATTAGCTAGCGCATATGAAAAAGACCTCAAATGCAATGTGGTTCTTGTCGTGAACACAAGTATTGGGGGAAAACCAGAAATGCCAAACCAAAATAATCAATCACTCTATTTAGAGAAATCACAGTCCTATGTACTGTATATAACATATATAATAAGACATCTACCGGCATTTCATTATGTATAGTAATGTGTGTTCTCATAGGATAACCCAGCAATCTACTGTTTTAACCTAAAGACTTTTTAAAAAAACTTATAAATAAACATGAAAGAACACAATTGAAAAAGGAGCTCTTCAGCTAAAGCCGCATTGCATTATCCTGATTATTTTTAAGAAACTTCAGAGTATTTACATAAAAAAGCTCTTATGTTTCCTGGTTTCTTTTGAAAAGAAAAATGGCCAGTAAATGTCAATACAACATGCAGGAAAAATAAAGATTACATTTTCAATATGAACATATTTATCAAGAATGCTATGTTTTTGTTTGCTTGAATATTACAAGTGACAGGCAAATACATATGGAAGACTTGGAAGACTCTTACTTTTAATTATTTAAGATTCTGGACCAAATTCGTGTTTCACACAGATGTCAAGAGTTAACTCCTATTCATGTCAGTACAGTAAAAAAAAGCACAATCAAGCCCATCAGATCTTAATCTAGTTTGAAATAAAACTTTGTAAATTACTGCTGCTAAGAACCATCCTGGTTTACAACATTTAAAAGCAGAACTGTGGGACTTGGTCATGATGTACACACTTTGTGCCTGTATGCTGAGGCAGGTCTTTCAAGAGACATTTGCAATCAGAAGAAAAAATATTTCTTGCACCATCACCTTATAAGGAGCAGCAACTTGTTTATGTTTTAACTACAAGATCAGGTTTGGAGTGATGTCATTAGCAGACAATCTCCTCCATGCTTCTTGGTCTTTGACTGCAGAGCAAAACTTAGAAATATTATACCTCTTCCATGCAGAAATCGTTCTGAAAATGCAGAGAATCCAGTACATTTTATTTCTAATAATTCAATGTTATGTAACCTTATTTTACAACTCAAAACATTGGTATTCACCATGCTCTCCCTCAGTTATGCAGGCAAAAACTGCTGCTGAAAAGCCATGCTGGGAAAATCAGCAACCTTGCTATAAATAAGTATCCCAGGAGCTTACTTTCACTCTAATTCATACATATGTTTAATTCAAAGGTCAACATCATCACTGCCATGCCTCTCCGTAGGCTTCAGGAGAAATACAATTTTAAATTTTTTTAATTCACTGTGTCAGACCCCATGTACTGATTATAGTGCTGAAGCTGTGCTCAAGTATGGATCATTCTCCCTGTATCCACTATGATTTGGTGCATGGCTCTTCACAATGCCATGCATAAAGGCTAGAGTAGTCATAACACTCCTCTGTTTCCCTGACAATTGCAAGTGCAGAACAGGGGAAGAACTCATAAATCAAAGACAGAATATGTGTTGCCTTATTCACATTGACCACATATCACGAAATTTCAGATTCTTGAGAGTAACCATTAGTCACTCTTCAAGTATTCATGCAGTACTTGAGCATTTCATGATTTTTCCTTACAGTTTATAAGGAATAAGGAGCTTCAGTCTCTGAAGTTCACATTGCTTTCCTGGCCCAAATATATCATATCCATCTATCTATCCATCTATCTATCTATGTTGTACCTGGTCTTGTCTGAAACAAGCACATGATGCCAAATGGCAGTAGTGAAATATTTTAGGATAGAAAAAAGCTCAAACTAAAGTCCCAACATATGTTTTTTTTCTGTCACAGCTTTTGCAAAGGGATGCATCTAAGAACAGCCCTCTGTGGGCAACCACAGCCAAACATCTATCTGATTGTAACCAAGCAATATATTCTGATACACATCTGGAAGAAGTCTGTCTATACTTTCACTACAAGTTAGCTCACATGAAGTTCTAATTCTACTGGGGACAGAGGTTGCTTAAGATCAGTGGTTGATCACTGTGGTCAAATGACTTATCATACAAAGACTGCAGGCCATGGCTTCCTGAAATTCACTCAAACAGGCATCCAGAAAGGGTTTTCTCTGCATCATCTGGGAAACACTCCAAGAGAGGACTCCATGAACACCTGTAGTACTTTCCCAAACACTTCACTCCTACAGGCAGGAGTAGGTTTTTTTAATCTGTCAGCATTTTAAGAGCCTCGAATAGCTCTGGACCAAACGCAATTGCACAGGAGGACTAAATCGGGAATGCCTGTGAGAAAAAGCTCAGGAGAGTTTAGCTGTTTTACATGCACTCAATAATAACTGATTTGGCACCGACTGGGCAGCTTACAACATGCTTTCTAATAAGGCTGTTAAGCCCCAAGTCTTGAGCAGGCTGTGGCTGAGCTGCCCCTGTCCATGGTGCCCAACCAACCAGCTCTGGGCCAACACAGGTCACTGTGTGCAGTGACTTTGGCTTTAGGTGGCACATCCAACCACTCTGGTTGCCAGGTTTGGAAGACACGCACTATGGTTTTGTTGGCAAAAAGCTGGCTTTGCTGGTGTAGTCTAGTGATAGGATTCAGGCTTGCTCTTCTGAAAGACCTACTCAGGACTTCCTTCAACTGAGGCAATGAGGCTAAAACCCCCTTGAAATAACAGTTCTGCCACCCGTGAATGCCAGTCATGGAAAGCAACCAAGCCCAGCCTTTTACAATGCAGGGCTTTGGATATCATTCAGTTCCAGTGGAACACAGCACAGAACACAGGACTTTTTTTGACCGAGTCCTGTGCGGCAGGCAGACCCCTGTCCTGACCAGTCTGATAGTCCCAAGTATGCAAGAACAGTTGCACGTACTCATCAGAGATCCGGGAGATCTCTGATTTTGCAGGTGGTCCAAATGTCTTTCCCAACTCGTTCTTTTAGATCCTTCCCAATTTGTTCTTTCAGAATTAGCATGGCTAAAGGTATGTATTACACAGGCGTGGTTGTTTCTATAGCGTGTGTCCAATTAGTATAAAACATTATAAAGCTGGCTCCTAATCTTATGTTCTTTCACGCATTCAATTTCCTAATTGTCTATAGAGACCTAGGAAAAGGTGACATTCCCAGTACATAACTGTGGACACCAAATACAGGACCTCAGTCTTCCTGAGCCCTTAAAATCAAAGGGATAGCCTTGCCCTTTTACTAGGTGGTTCAGGGAACCATTACAGCCACTAAACACATAACGGTGCCGTGGTGTTTGACTACAGCACTGACTGTGCCTATCAACTACAACAATAATCATGTCACATCATCAGAATTTCTAAAGCCTGAAAATGTGAAGTGCAGGTGTTTATGCTCTTTGATTTTTGAGCTCAGGAGCAGAAGACAGGGGTTTGTGTCTCATTCCTCATCTCATCTCACCTCCAAACACATACCAAATGCAATGGAAGTCACTGAATGACAAATACTTTTCTTAAAGCTAACTATAAACCAGCTTATTCAATCTCTCTAGGAGAGATAGTTGAGACTCATTGTTTGAGGGAAATGACCACCGATATTCAGACTGAGACTCTCCATCACCAATGGGATTCTTGTCAGAACTGAGGAAGCCTACAGGTCCAAAGAGGCTTCTGCCAAGTTCCCTCAACTGGCCTTGAGGAAGAGTTCCAATTAAAATGAAATAAATTACATCAAATACTCAAGACCTTCCATGTTAAACTATAAATTTGGACACACACTTGTGACCTCATAGGAAAAAAAATCGAGAAACAAAAGATAACAGGAGATATGAAACAAACTGCTAATCAGGGAGCAAATCCAGTTCAGTCACAAGGGTGTATTGGGTTCTCTCCTGCTCAAGCAGTCCACCTAGCTACCTGAGACAAGGTAACTGGAATTAGGTGAGATGACTTCTGCCCTGTATACTAACTAAAAGGGATTATTTGATCATTCCTACATCTTTAATTTACATTATATATGCCAAAGGATTGATATAAAGGCAAGATTCCAACAGACATTTCTGATAAACATTTACTTCTCCATCACGTCTTGCTCTATTAATTCATGACGAAGATATTACACAAGAATTCAACATTAAAACACTAAATAAAAATAAAAAATAAAAAGGTCAGTTCTTTGTAGGCAAAATCCAAACAATTACACTCTAAGTGTAACTGATTTAGTAGTCACCCCATCAAATCACATTACTACAACTAAAGACCACAGTAAAGAAACACAAGCTTCTAGCCAATAAAGAACTAGTTTCCTATGTATTTTCAGCATTTAAAGTGAGCCATCAGCCTCATGACACAGAAATCGAAGGCACCCTTCACGTGGGACAGTCTGCTTCTTTCTAAAATAGCCTGTTAGTTCCCATGAAAACACTCCTAAGTTTAGTTATTCATAATTTCCTCAAGTTTTAAGTTTGAACTGAAACTTTCTCTGTGGTGTTTGAAACACAACACCACCTTTTTTCATGGAAAATTTCCAACACACATTATATTTGGGGTGTGTTTCTGAAAGGCAGGAGAAAAAAGGAGGAAGACAACTTTTCACTGGAATTGAAAATACTGCTGAGAATATTTTTGGAAATATGAATATTTTGGGAATTTGAGCTCTTTGGAATACTCAGAAAGGTTATAACCTCAAGTCAGGGAAAAAGTTCATACACAAAACATTAAAATGTGCCCAAACTTTGTGTGACTATAAGGTTTTGAAATAGCTGTTGTTTGACACTTGTAACAGCCTCTACTGAACATAATCAGCTGAAATCTCTGTATACTCCAGTCTTGAAGCTCAAAATATCCCTATAATGCTTCCAGCTGCTGCCCTCCAAGGAAGGTCAAGGCATTCAAAGTAAGAGCAGCAGCTTGTGAGGGTTTTTGGTCTTGTTTTAAAGAACTATCTTGTTAATCAGATGTTGAGAAGAACAATTCTAAGGAAGGAAACAAAATTTAAACCTAGAGATGTTCAAGGAAATGAAAGAGGGAGGAACTCTGACAGAATACCCGATGAGTGTCCGAGAGTTATGAAAAGAGATGAAGTGACTGGGATAAATGAGGGAAATAATGGGAAAGACTAACAGCTATTTGACTGGAGGAAACACACAGATTAGGGCTGATGTGAGTGATGTTGAGGAAAGAAATGTGCAAGAGATAAGATATCAAAGCTAGACTAGATGCTTGATACTGCAACACTCTCCCTTATTTGTTTGTCTCAGATCAAAATCAGGGTTTTGCTGACACAGGAGTTTGTGTCCCACCATTAAGAACTGGAACAAGTAACTCCACAGTACTAAAAAAAATTAATGCAAAACAATAGCAAAATATCAACCTTTTCATACCCATTTTTCAGATGAACGCATTCCTCTGTTAAGTTCATTACACCATCCCACAAACTCAGCTGTGGTGTCAGAACCCAGGACAGACAGTGTAGAGGCAGAAAGATGGGTAGAAAAGGCATTTAAGACATCTTAAACTGGTGAAGAAATTAATGTAAATGAATTTATGAATATTGTTGAATTGATTGATGATGTAAATAAACTAATACATTGATGTAGGTTAAAGGAAGTTGACGTGAAAAGCACGAAATGGAGACAGACCAGAGAAAGAAAACTAGGACAGATTGGACAAGAGTCTGAATAGGAAAAGAAGTCTTAAGAGTAACAATTAAAAAAGGAATAAACAGAAAATACCATATTGACTTTGAATAACCAGCCCAAGGACAAGCTTCAAACCAGAACTCAGACTTACTCAATCTTTTTGAATTCAGAATTTGTTTTCAAGTGCCTCATTTCCTTATCTGCCACACAAAGATAATGCTGCCCTTTGAGCTCTTGGATAACATCTAGTAACAAACCACAGAAAAATCCATAAGGAAAACAAACATTTTATAACAGAGTTTGCATAGCATGAAATAAATCGCAAAGCCTGGGGAAAGACTGCTGATAAGAGCAGCTATTTAAAAAGTGTTCAGTAAGTGCACAGGTGTGATGGTGCTCATGGGCTGAAGCAAAGCAGCTGAGTAAAAAGCTGTACCACTGTGACACCAAAGGCTGGATCAACTGCCACACAAAGGGGGCAGGCATGTCTGCAAAGAAAGCTCAGACAGATATTTTTAATTTTCAAGAGTTTTGTTTCTCAACCTTAAGAGTATTCTTAGTGCATTTGTCCAAATTAATCTTAAAAAATAAAAAGAGAAACATTTATCACAAGCACATATAAAAGAATATCCTTAGCAACCAATATATATCATTTATACACAATACAGTCAAGGTTTCTCCATCACTGATATTGGCCTCAATACTAAAGCAAGCTTATGGTGACCCACTACCGAATATCGGGAATGTGGAAACCGTGTTTAGAAGTTGCAGCTTTAAAAGCAGAATTTTTGCCCACTGAGTGGATTTTGCCTGAGTGAAAAACAGTGTCTGCTCCTGAGACTGCTCCCTGCATGCCTGGGCAGGGTACTGAGTTTGGGAACACCTGGGGTGAAAGTCTGCAGGTAAGGACCCTTGTCACTACAGAGACTTGATGCTCATCAGGATTATGTGCTGTGCAACCCTGCTGTACCCACAGCCAATTTGGGGCATAAGTTTAAAAATCGCAGAGGTGTCTCTGAAGAAGGGAATTGCAGTGGGGGAGGGGAAGGGATGGAGAAGGTAAGACGAAGTCGAGAGCCCTGTCTAGGCTGGTGATAACATATAGAAAGAGGAAGGTTAAGTAAGAAGAAACAGGACATTGCCCAGTATTGGCAGAAGTTCTTTAAGACCTCACCTGTCATTTAAATAAACCTACTTAAAACACACAATAGATACAGCATATCCTGAGTAGCACTTCAGGGACTCAAGTCAATGTCCTGTAACAGCAGAGCCATTTGATGGCACTCCTCACAGCACACAACAGTATTTTTAGTATTTCTTCACTTCAGGGAACCCAAAGCACTTAGAAGGTCACAGGACAGAAGAATATTTGTTTTCTAACTGTAAACAAATTAAAGAGAAAAAGTTAAAAAAGGGCTCGTTTTGCATAGCACCTACATCAGTAAACTCTCTTCAATAAATTGTCTGGGAAGAAACTACAAAGTGATAAATTATTGAAAAACACACCCTAAACAACAGAGGTCCTGTATTTTTGGCAGCTAGTTCAGGCCAGTGTTCTTGTATTGCTTGGATGCAATAGGTAGGCATAGTCTCCTCTCCTGGCATGATGGCACAAGCTTTAATGCCAAAAATTTCAATGGAAAAAGCTGGAAATGCCTCATGCACTGAAAACAGAAAAAAATTTTCCTTATTGTTGGGCAATATGGAGAGAAAGAAATGATGTTATAATCAATAAATTGTATATCAAACTCTAGTTTTTGTAAAACTGTAGGAATTGGATAAACCTCTGCTTCCCCCCACTGCAGGCAGGGAGCCCCAAGTACAACTCTTCCCCCTCTGGCTTGCAAAGGGAAGACCCAATATCCTGTCTGCCTTTACATGCCACCTTGAATTTGCTGCCTTACCCAGTCTGCTCAGCCCCTGCCTGTGCATCTCCTGACAGCCTTCACACACACGTGGGCAGTGGGGGGACGCCAGCCCCCATTCTCCTCTCGTCACTCCAAAGCCACCATCAGTGTCTCCAGTGCCATGTATAGAAGGGCAGAGGAGGAGGGTAGGAAGCAGTGCTGGCAGAAGGTAAGCTGGTCTTTACACTTCATTACAAAGCAGCAGAAAGAGTTCCCCTCTTTTCTCATTCAATCCATGTACACGGGAACCTATTTGCTGTTTCTACTTTCCTGAGGAGCACATGCTGCTCCAGAGGTGCTCCTTGGGGCTGCACAGAAGAAAAGGCAAGCAGAAACCCTCCACAGCAGAAACAGAAACATTAATACTCCCATGTGTTCACTAAGATTATCCGTCACTGTCATCAAGGCTGAGTATTCTACAGTTTTTCTTAGACACATATGTATGAATACACCATTTATGTTCAGTTAATAATTAATACTGTGCTAATACATTCAAGTCCTGTGGCTTAGCTTTTAAGTTCTTCAATCATCTGCAGTTTCCTAGTATTTGATGCAGTAGTGATCAGAGACTTAAAAGCAGGTTATGGTAATGAAAATAAGTAATAAGCCTTATGGTAATGAAAATAAGTATTTTAAGAGTTTACAGTTCACTGGTCCAGTTTCCTGACTGCACCTATGAGAACATGATTGATAGAAATCCATACGCATGCACATTTGCAAGGATTCTAGATAGAGCTAATAAGTGACTTAAAATAATGTATCTGGATATGGAAATTAACTCCAAAGATATTTGAAGAACCTCATTTTTGTCACATCCTTATATCACACAGTAATCACCTTCATGGAATAGCAGCCAGCACCTCTCAATTATCTTACACATTTGATCCCACCTCTTCCAATTCTCCTTTAAAGTCTTTAATTTTCCCTGATTCTGTATGAGGATGCAGCACTCTGTGTGGCACCCTAGCAACTACCATCACAAATAGCTGCGGAAGACTCTAATTTCAAAATGAGAATAATCAAACTCTATTTCCCAACCATATTTTAACATGTTTTATGTGCATATATTCAATGCAAATAATTTCTAGTGAAATTACCAGCAGCCATATACTTTGTGCAATTATTCATGTCTGTGCTGGCTTATGAATGTCTTTACTTTTCTACACATTTTCTCCTCCTCTAATGAGATACTCTTGGGCTACAAGATTACTACAAAAAGGCAGAAACACTCTGTAATATGCTCATAACCAGTTGGAATCGATACATTGTTTTCAAGGCTTGTTCATGAAGTTTGAATAGTTAGAGCATAAAACGTCCACAATGGCTTTAAAGGCCTCTGGGAGTACTTCCCAAGTACTTACTCTTTGCTCAGTAGTTAAGGATGTGCATTTTTCATGTTCAGTTCTTCATTTTACACGGAGTCTGCATAGCCTGAGGTGTCACATTTCATGGGAATTTCACAAAGCACAAAAAAACCTACTCAGATCCTGAAGATTCATTTTGATAGAGACAGAAAGCAAGCCAAAGGCTACCAGCCTCTCTCAGCTTTAAAAACAAGGGAAATCCATAATTTTATGTTGGTGTACTGAATTCCATGTAGACCCTATATCCTCCTCACGAGCAGTCCCAACATGAAAGGCCATTTCATATAACGCATGGCGCAAGGAACAGCTCAGGTTTCTTGTAGATGTGTAAATTACTATAGAGTGGTTAAAGTTCTGAACTGAAATTTGCTTCGATGCCAATTCCCATCCCAGACTGGAAGAACTTGTACTGTATGCTCTGCGTGAGGACCATCTGGCTCTGCTTCCAGATGGATCATGCATCACAATCGCATCCAGGGAGAAGGGAAGGAGGAGGACAAAGGAGAGGGCAGTGCTTGCTCCAACAACTAAGGGAATGCCTAAGGCTGTATCCAGTAGGGAACTCAGTGCATAGAACAAGTTTAATAAATATCATTTTAAAATATGCATATGAGAAATGGAAAAAGGAAACGCTAGAAGAGTAGAATAGAAAGCAGAGAGGATGTTTTCATTATTTTTAAACTGCATGGCTTCCAATGTCAAGCTCTCCCAACTATCCCTGTACACATAAACAAATGCATTTAGTCTTAAAGAGATATCTGCAGAAGTGAAAGATGATTCACCTACTGAGACAAGGAGGTTTAGTGTTTATATTATTAATCATCAAGATAGTATAATGTGCCCTTTTCTTCTGGTATAACAAAGAGAACTGTAACCTCATTATTTCTAATCTAAAGGGTTCATGAATTAGGATGCCAAATCCATTTGTATTTTTTCATTTCATGGCTGTTCAAGACGAGGCACATCTTGAGGTTTCTGCACATGCAGCAGAAAGAGGAATTGATCCATCAGGTATATAGGTCTGATTTTTCTGGGACTGTTACTTTTGATCTGAACTACAGGAAGTGGTACCTCTAATGTTCACTGATGGAAAACTGGCAGTGTAGTACATTTCACAAAGGGAGATGGCACGGCTGCATCCCTGCCAGGCTGTACCTCAGCTCAGCAGTGCTGCTTATTAACGGGTCTTGTTAGCACAGCTACACTAATCTGCTACTAATTTGCTCACACAGCTATGGCTTGGTTTGGTGGGTTTTATTTTGTGGGGTTTTTTTTGTAGTGGTGGTAGGAAACCTAGGTTGTATCTCCATGTGGAGCTGCCCTGTACTATGTGGGCGTAACAGCTTCCAGGTGGAGCTGCCATCTGTTGGTATGATTCCATGGGAACTGTGGTCTGATGTCTAGCATAAAAATGAGGGATATGACTATTGAAATGCCCACAGGACAAGTGTCCAACTCTGATAAACTTTCTGAAAGACTCGACGGAAACGTCAAAGAACTGAATTTACCGGGAGACTGCGCCAGCAAGTCTCACTCAGAAGCAACACTCCCAAGTAATCAAGCTACAGGCACCCGATTTCTTTTTAAAGCTCAGGCTGTTACTGCAGCTACTTTGAGATGGAGTGATGAGTTTACATCATTTTAAAGTACTGCACATAAAAAGACAACTTGAATATGTAGAGGCATATATAGGAACTTCACAGTTGCATATGGATACCTGCACACTGAAGATTAAGAAAGCCAGGGAAGTTTTCATACTTGACTTCAAGAAAAGAAATACAAAGATAAGCCTAATCAATCACTGTCTATTCCTATTTACTTGGGGCTGGGATACTTTTCTACAGCTGGAAAACTTTAAATAGTTCTCCAGTTCACACTAAAACAGGAATATTGCAAAGGTATGCACAATATTCAGTATTAGCTCCCTTTCCACTACTAAACTTACATTACTACCATCTGTTTTACTGCTGCAGTACCAACCAGCAAGACATGTCAATTTAGGAAGTAGCCTCTCACAGACTTTATTTCTTTTTTTTTGTTATTTACACAACCCCTGCTTCCCATTTATACATTTACTGCAGAAGAACGTGCTTCTCTATGCTAAATGCTTCGTAATACCTAACCTTTAATGCAAAAGGCCAAAGCCACATAATTTATCAGGTTGAGGGAGGAAAGTTCAAGAGCACTGGAAACATTCATGTCCTTGTAAATAATGAGGGGTCTTTTTGATAAAAACAGCCAGCCGATTCCTGGAAGTGGATCATCCCCCTGTTACAGAGAACACACTTACAAACCCCAAGCATTCCTAGTAGCCGTTGGCTCAATGCAGAAATGCCACTAGCTTGCTGATAACTTCATGCCTGGCTTTCAGAACGAAAGGGTTATCAGCAGCAGCTTCCATTGCCTGCTTGCAAAACCTCACCCTCACCTTCGACTTCCTCTAGCTCCTTGACATCTTCGGGCACGCATGGTGTCCTGGTGACAGACAGTAACCAGATGGTCTTTTACCATCCAGCACTGAGTCGTTTCAGGAATTTAATCGGATTTCCCAGAATACACAGCACAGCCCTTATTTCCAAACTTGGCATGCAGGTGGGATCGCATGCCTCTGGCTTTATAAATAGGCGTAACTGTTGGTGGCTTTGGTACATGTCAGTGTTTGAGCTGTTTGCCTGTTAGTTTGGAAAACCTGACACCCTGCCTGGGCATTCATCTGTAGTTCTGACTGACACTGGTGGCTCCTGTGCATGTCCAGCCACCCTGTCAAACAGCTCAGCGTCTCCTAATTCCAATGGCAAAGCCACTTTCCGCTTTACAACTTAGTAGCTCTTATGGTAATTTCTTTCCATTTTTTATTGTTGTCAGCTACACTGTACTGTATAATTAAAAGCACATGCAAAATACAGATTTAGAATCACCTTGCTGCAGTAGGGAGCTGAGGTTACTAAAAGGGTAACTACCCAGATGCAGCTACGTTCTTTTTCTTCATCCACCCCTTTGTAAAGTTGGCGCCCATTTACCAGCTAGACAGGTGAGGAATCAAAGTATTGCCCCATTCTTATGCCTCAGTGGGAGATTGGAAAGTTTCAGGCTCCTCAGTTCTCATTGCTCTACCTTGGGAAGTCACTGCTCCTCTTGGGAACTTCTCCATCACTGGAAGTTCAATATCTGTGCAAATTGCAGCTATCAGGCTTGAAGGAAACAGTTTTAATGAATCCCTCATAATTTAAGCATGTAACAAAGATTAAAATGTGCCTTGGAGTTATGTTTCACATGTGATTTTAGTGTTTTAAGACACTTAGTTCTTCCTTATTTACATTTTAGGACTCATATAGAACTTTTCTGGTAAAAGTCCCTCATAAAATTACTTAAAAGTCCTGAAAGGTCTTGCAAAACCAGGCCAAAAAAAAAAAAAAAAAGAGCATTATTATATACTCATTCTATCTGCATGAAGATAAAAGCATGCTTGTACAAATGCAATTCCAAACAAATTACATTTACTATTTATAAGGAAAAAATTGTAGGGCATAATAATAAAGATGCTGTTCTATCAGATTGAAGATGCTGTTGATTTTGTGCATGAACTTATCAACCTTTAATCCTCCTAAATGGTATGTCATTGTCCCTCAGAGTATGTCAGTTCCCTTACCCAGGACCACTACCATAATCTTCTCTGCTTGCACCAATATCTGTAGACACACACAAGACTTTAGCATTTTATCAGAAGTGCAGAGGGTCTGTGACAGGAGAATGGTCTGCTGGTTCTACTGCAACCTAGTCTTCTGAATTAAGTATAAATAATTGAAGTTTTGACTATACTGTCCTTGGAGATACTTAAAGGATGTGTAGACATGGTGCTTAGGACCATGGTTTCATGGTGGATTTGGCAGTGTTAGGTTGATGGTTGAACTCGATGATATTAAGGGCCTTTTCCAATCTAAATGTTTCTATGATTCTACTTATCTTTAATTTTAGATTATAGTAATGGTTTGAGGTTTTACGGGAGAGGGGTTAACTTAAAGCACAAATATTACCTCAAATCATAACTCCTAGGCTCCTCCAAGCACTTGTTCTTCTTTATTTTTTCTCAAAAAAACCCCCAACATTAGAAATTCAAAACCACCAAACAAAATTGAAAGCATCTCTCATCCAGACTTGACACTCAAATTCTTATTCTCCGTATAAGCACACAGCTCTCACTAAATCAGAGAGCTGCATCCAAAAGCTGAATTTGATTCAAGCATAGTCTAGTATGAGCACTGACTGCTGTCCTATTTTTTCCTCAGCCTTAGTTCCTTAGACCTTGCAGCAAGGTCAAGCCCTTTGCCTGCTCAGGCTGGACACATGGCTTGTGCTTTCAGACCACAAGCACAGTATCTAGCTTTCATCTAATTATGGACACCTCTAGATACTGACCTGAACCCATAAGCAGACAAATAGCGACCCAAGTACACAATTACACTCTACAAACAAGGCTGGATGACCTTTTGACAAACTGCTTGTTTGATCTGAGGGCCAGACAGCACAGGATCCCACCAGGCAGATATTCACACATCACAGTGTCAGCAAAGTCATTCCTGAACCCTCATAGCTTACTTATTCAGTATATCTTTAAAAGAATTAAGCCCTGGTCTACACAACCTGCTTTTTTTTCCTCATCTTCCCAACAGCACTGGCTAAATTATCAGAAAACATGAAAGCTACCATGGCATTTCATGTGTTACTTTCTCATTCTGTGCAAGGAACAGATGATCTCAAAATTATATCCAAAGAATCTTCAAAATTACAGTAAGATTTATATTAATCCTCATCAGTTATGGACATTTTCACTACCATTAACCCATTCCTACTGCAATCTTGTAACTGGGACAGAAAATTTTAACTTCAGTGCTATCAATAAAGTTCTTAATCCTTATGGATCCTTGTGAGAGAAAAGGAATAGGGAGAAAACAACAAAAGGAAAACAAGCCTGTTTCCGTGAGGGGGGAAAAGTTCCTAAAAACACGGTTTCTTTAGATGTCCATAATAATTAAAAGGAACATTGGAGAATACATTTAGTTTTAAGAACTGTTAAATAGGAAGGATCAAAAGCTGTTTTCTAAGCTATTCTTTTTAAAAAGTAACCTTCGAGAGAAGCCCTGGCTAATGTTGGTTTCCAGACTTATAGGCTATATGCTGACAAAAGGAAACACTTTGGGAAAGGTACCATCAAAAAGCCCTAGTTAAGGGGACCTGAGCAGAAATAAACAGTCATTCCTTAGCACTCAACAATAAACTGTCTGGATTTCTCAGCACTGTATGTAAAATCCACACTTACATTCTCTTCACTTATCCATCAAAGTAACTAAAATTTTCATGACTCATATTTAATCATTTTTTGGCAGCTCAGTCTGACTTGAACCAAGTCAAAACCCCTCAGCAGAAATTCACAACCAGGAAACATTAGAGTAAAACAATGCAGACTTTTGGGAAAAGGAAAGTAATATCCTCAAGAAATAACTTGTACCTGGAACTCACTGAAGCACCTACAGCCCTTAAGCATACGTGTATTCCCAGCTTATTTTTCCTCCAAGGTACAAAGCTACTTCTTGATGAGTGCAGGTAAACAAGTTGATATGAAACACTGGGAAACTGCTCAGTCAAGAGGACGGACAGCCTCATGTGTGCGAGTCCTCGAAGCAAAGGAGGTAATGCCATGCCTAAGGCTGCCACTTACTGTCACAAGTCCTGCAAGCTGAGTTAGAATTGCCAGAGGAAAAGAGTGAAGGACACCAAAGGTGCTGGAGAAATGCAGCCAGGATATGGAACTTGGGAGAAATCCCATCTATTTATGATTTAGGTAAATGCAATGAAAATACGGAGAATATACTCCACTCCAAAAGCATCTGCAGAACAAGGACACCACAGCAGGCAGGCACAAAATCTCTAAAAAAAGACCACTTTTTACTTCTCAAATCTCCACTATCTAACACTAAGATTAGAGCTTATGGGACCATCTCCATGCTAACTTCAGTAAAATTTACTTTCAGTAAAATTTATTCACCTCTTTACCAGTACTCCGGGTTTAGTAAAATGCAGCACTGCAATAGGTACACACAACTGCCACCAAAACACCTCTAACCAATCACTATGATCTTAAAAAAAAAAAATACCAGGAATACTCTTACATGACATCTTTAATGCCTCTTTTTCGCATCCTCCTCAATGTACTTGGATGAGATCGTTCGGCTATACTGTACCTCCAAATCTATCTTTATCTCATTGCATACGCAGACCTATTCAGAAAGTACATGCTGGCTCCTGGAACTGCAAACCACCTGACATAATTTTGGAGTTGTAACAAGCTTTGAACTTCTTGAAAGACAATCAAGGCCACATCACACAGAAAAAATTGTATTATTGTAAAGGATGCCAGGATACACTACCCAGAGAGAAACTTCAGGTTCACACAGCAGGGGAAGAAAAAGACCTGATTTCAGAAGTTACCAATCCCTAAAACCATCTTCCTTAAATAATGTTTTTTACCTTTATGGCATACTTCTACATAGTTAGTTTTCGTTATTGATATTGTTGTTTTGTTTGTTTGTTATATTCATTGTTTTTTTGTTATATTCATTTTGAACAAGCTGTAATCACTTGTTAATAACAATGCAACAAGATGATTTTGCAGTTTCATCTGTATGATGCCGTGGACATTGGCAATAAGGCTCTGTTTTATCATTCATTGAATTCACGTGAAAATTTCTAATTTTAGATCATGGAAACCAAGCTCTTGAGAGCCACCACGAGAAACAGACCATTATATCTCCTTGAATGCTAGATGCATTAGGGTATGGGAAGGGAAGGAGAATGGGAAGGCTCCTAGACTGAAAGCCAGACTCCCTCATACACTACTTTTATTTTGCTTCTAGTCTGAATTTTCTGAGAGCATCTATGGCCAGTTTTCTCCCAGAAACTTTTTATTGCACATGTTTCTGTGTCCTTGTCTTCTCTTCAAATACTTTTATGTGACTGCACAGCTACTGACATAGAACATAATTTCAGTAGTACTGGTTAGTTTCTTTTACACCTCCAAAAGCTGGTCTTATCTTCAACGTCTTCACATGAAGTCCCACTTACTACTTGAATCCTTGCTTTCCATAATTCAGCATTTCTGGTTCTTACAAAATCCTTCTACTTATTTTTGGGTTTTGGGTTTTCTTTTGCTCCTCAATATGTAGTTTGAGTTTTAGCAGTTAAATACATCAAAGTGACATTTTTAAATACAGCCATATATGTCAGTCTAAGAAAACTCAAATGGAGCAATCTACCACAACTATGCATTCGTAAGCAGTCTCCCTTTACTATGAGATCATCCAGCAGCGAAGATCTCTTGGAGTGACTGTTCTCCCCTCAAAATACTTAAGAAACACTCCAAATTTACAGCCTAGGTTTTCTGGCTAGATGAAAAACACATGCATCTATTTGGGCCACAATAGAGGAAATCAGCTTTCTAATCACATAGCACACCTTTTCCAAATCACTCTCCAAACTCTTTCTTTGCCAGTTACCTTTTAAGTGCGAAGAACAGAACATAAACCCCTCATTACCTGTTTAACTCCAAAAGGTCAGATAGCTCAAAATTGTTTCCAGCCAACTGACCCCTTAAGGTATGACTTTCTCCTGGTTTATTCCGTAGATACTGCATGATATCCAGAGATACCGACGATGCTGCACTCTGCTGCACCACAAGGCAAAGAGGCGATATGAAAATACATCTCCCAGCAGGGTGATGCAGCAGGCTGGGTGCTGCTCCTCTCTGTTTCCCTGATACTTTTGAACAGTCTAAGCAGCATGGAGAAAACCCTCATAACTTGGGAGGTCAACAGCCACCCATCGCTGCAGGAAAGCAGAGAAACGCATCTCACAAAACTGCTCCTGCTGCGTCCAACCTGCTCGCAGCAGCTCCTTTGTAAAAGATGACCATACTCCAAGAAGTTATTTTGTTCTGTGCCCTCTGACACAGTTATCCAGTAAAGACTTTGAATGTCTTTTCTTACTTAGAATTAGAGATTTGCAGTATAATCTACAAGAAAAGGTGAACAATGGGGAGACGATCAAGATTCCAAATATTCCAATTCATTCTGCTCAGTGGTGAGTATTAATCTTCCCTTAATTTTCTTGCAGAACATGAAAGAATCAGGACCAAACTGAGAAGCAAGTTTGAAGACACTTTACACAGCAAGTTTCTGCAGACCTGTGAGAGCTTCTAAGCAATAAAAACAACTTTTGAATGCATTTCCTTTACCTCTCAGGATGTAGTTCTGATAATTCTGGTCAGCTTCTGCTCCCACTTTGATTAAGCAAGTCAGACCTTCAGCAACAACAAACTCATGAACCAAGTCCTTGTCATCCTGTCACAGGAGAAAGAAAAATCTGAATTAGAATTTTGAAAGACAAAGAAACAGATTATATCATAATGTAAAATCAAATGTATGCCTGCAACACTGATTTTATGTTTCACATGATATAAGCAAGTTGATATGAAAGTTGTTATACAGAGGACTAAAAGCAGAATTTTGAATTTTAAAATCAGAATGAAATACATCAGTGCAAAGCAAGAAAAAACAATCTTTAACCTTTCAGTCAACTACAGAAAATTAAAATCTGCAACATCTGACTTTTTATTTTTTTATTGAAGGCTTGCAGACATATTCCACAATACTAAATCTCATCATTTCACATAAACAAATACCCTTAAAACCCTAAAGTGTCAGGATCAACAAGAGAACACCATCTCTAATTCTTAGCATAATTCCAGTTTCAGTATTTTAGGTGTGTGATGCCTTGAAGGGCTTACCTAAAAACAGAGGCCAGACAAAATTAAAGGACTCAAAAGTGGTTATATTTATTGAAGAACCTTCAGGTACATTTAGGGTAGACGAAGACCACCCAGGGGCTACACCAAAAATGGACAACGGGTCATGGGTTTTGACACTTTTATAAATTTGGTCCATTTGCATACTGGGGGTTAATCTTCCAATTACAGCTTCAGGTAATGAAGTAATTTACCCCAAGTTTGCTCCCTCTCAACTCAGTTTTGTTTACATTTCTTGGGGCCTGAGACAGTAAGGTGTCCTGGATTCCCAGGTGTAGAGAGGAATTGCTGTGTCTGACCAAAATGGGAAAGCACTAGCTAACACTCTATATGGAGTTTAGAGTTATACACTAAAGAACTGTAGGATGACAAAGGTATGAAAAATATAAAAGCTAAAATCCTAAGGCATCATGTGTACAGCAAAACTTTAAACCTGGTTTTACTGCAATGTAATATTATATTTATTATCTCAACATAATATTAATTAATTATATTTAGAATGGGAAAGTGTTAAAGATAAGAGCACTAGTAGATAATATGCCCACACTGTGATGGAAAACTCAGCAAATACAAGAGAAAATTTCACGGGAGTTTATACTTGCTGAAGTGACTCACTATGTTTTCACTATCAGTCCTTTCCTCTGAGCAGCAGAATGATCCCGTATCACAGGTGGAAGCCACAGGAGGGAGAGGAGGGTTTTCCTGGGCCTTACATACATAACTACTGTGCCAAGGGACTATACGGCACCACATCTAAAACTTCTCTACTCTTACAGAAGGCTCATGCAGACAAATAAGAAGCTACTAAGAACTGGATTAAACAGCCCTTAATTAATCAGCCATGGCACATTAATTAGGCACAAGACCAATTTAAGATATTAAGGGGAGAAAATTACTCCGCAGACAATCACAGTTGCTGAGTCCCTTCTTTTAAAGAATCTTAATTTATGCTTTCGTACGCAACAGTGTAACAGACATAAATTCAAGCTTTCCAATAATGCAGCCCCAAGAACCCAAGATCCATACAGTAAATTTGTTCAGAGTGATTTTTGAATTCATGGCAAAGTTAGAAAACTGCCAAGAGAAATAAAATAATCAAGCCCCTTTTAGTGTGACATTTCACTTACTGCGAGTTTCTTTCTGCCAGATAGTTTATTTATAACAAATTTCCTTCTTTCAACAGAGATAATTTACATAATTCCAACAGTCTGACCAAACGGGATATTAATAATTGGAAGGTGATCTAGCAGTTTGTGAGAAGTTTAGCAATTATGAGGAAAAAAAAATCTATTTCATGTTTTAGCTGGTCAAATTTGAACAATTTGAAAAATATTACAGTCATGTACAGATACAGAAATTTATCACATGATAAAGGTGATTTATCCTTTAAATAAAGTGTAAAAGTATACAAAGTGGTAGCATGCAATCATACACCACATCTTGGTGACAGTATATTGTAAAAGCCCAAAATACGTAAGATAAAATTCACCTCTGCATATGCACCCTCAAGCTAAAAATTCATTTTATTTCTTAATGTCAATGTTTTATCTTTTAAGAATGCTGTTTTTTTCAGTCGCTAGATAAAGGCTTCAATAGCGTTTTCTGAAAAGATAATTTTACAAACTCACGTGTAAGACCAAGGCACTACAGATGCAAGCACACATTTTTATGAAGACAAATTTCATCTGTGCATTTTCACCCTCCCATGTATCCCTTAGTTATATGGTCTTAACTCAAAATCACCTGAATAATTTCTTGTTCTTTAAGAATTTTGAATTTTGTTGCTCCTAAAACTCAGGAGAGGAAACGTATGCATGGAATCTCTTGGCTAAGCTTAATGTAAAGTATATTAAGGGTTCAGGTAAACTAAGGCTATGTGTCATGGTAACAAGGACTTTCACAAGGACTTTGCATGCCTAGAAAGTTACTCTGTGTGCCAAGATCAGTGATTAAAAATTCCCTGCTACTAAAGAGAGAAGGTGCCAAATGTGCCCTACTAATTACTGAGTGAAATAATCACAATTTTTTTCCAGATGGTAATGTTATCCTAGTTCAAAAACATTTCCTTTTTCTTTAAACACCTTTTCTTGATACTTGAGTATACATTTTGATTTTGCATCAAGTGTGTTTTCATCCTCCTCGAATTGAGGAAAAAAGGAATTTATTCTGGATTGACACACAGTGAAATAAAGAACATTGGAAAAACAGGAGAAAGTAGGGATAAGTGTGGTCTGTAGATTCTGACTTTTATTAATAAGACCTACCATGCCTGTTTAGGAAAAATAAATGACACTTGGATGATCAAAAAAAAAAAAAAGTTCCATATAACAGAGAAGTTAACAGCAGTTCAGTTTCAAAGTCTTTCAGGTTGATCCCAGAAAACAAAATAAATTTTTTAATAGCATTTAGCCATTAAGGGCTGCTGATATTCAGTGAAAGGTAAAAACTGAAACACCCACTATAACTTAAAAATGTTCCCCATAACCTTAAATAGTGAATGCATATTACTGCATCACCCAGGGAAAAATTAGAAATTAGCATTTGATTGTTAAAATAAATCAAGCTAAAAATCTGGTTTGATGTTCATGATATTTATGTGTTTGTTTGTTTGTTTGTTTATTTTTTAACATAGACTTTTCCAAACCAAATTTTGCAATCTGTCTTCTGGAACTTTTTCAAAGCAACAAAGTCATAGAGTCACCCTAAACTGAAAGGAGATATATTGCAGGGGAACACTAGAGGAAATAGAGGGGATGAGGAACTCCAACCAGACTGCTTTTGGAAAGCACTGAATAAACAAATCAAACCTGAATTTAAAAAAAAAAGGCTTTTAAGGTACTTCTCCTTTCCCAAATAAAAGGGAAAAAGAAGGTGTAATCAAGCAGAGTACAAACAAATCATGCCTTAGACATAAATCTCAGCTCAGTACATTATCTATCCCATTATGTATATATGATGAGAGGAAAGAAGCAAACATCTGGAATGTGCAGTGAAAGATGAAAGGCATGCAAGCCCATACGTTCTACATTGAAAGGAGAATGTTTACATCGATTTTGGTCTAGGATAATCTTTTCAGACCCATTAACTCACTGACTGGCCAAGTTAGGTGACCTCAAGAGTAAAGGCTACTCTCTAGCAGTGGTTAAGAGGTTCAGGTTTCCAGGAAGAGAGCATTCATTGTTCAGAATATATGGCATGAGCGTGCCAATGATACCTACAAGCATATGCCACACGTGTGTGATAACAGCTAGAAGGAGGCAGGGAAATGTTGCCATTTGCTATGGAAATGGACTCCTCTGCTAATATTGCAGAGATTTATGAGCCCTTAATCAGCAGGCATTAAGGCACTGATGAGAAAAGCAGCAAAACAGGCAAAGCTCTCTAAGCTTCCCGCTAAGCTCCTGCAACCAGAAAGATTGTGCAGTGACACAAAGGCTGGCTACTTAAAGTCTTTATGAAAAGATACCATTGGCCTCATCAGATAACTATATTTTACTCGTTTATTCACAGACTTGAATTAGATCATGTCTCTTCCTTTTTTAAGGCATCTCAAAGGAAGACAAAACAAGATAATGTATGTCTGTGCAATAGATGTCTATTTTCATCCAGTGTATAATGAAAAAGACTAAATATACTCAAACTGGTGACTTTAAAACTTGCTTATGTGGTTGACAAAATGCACAAACCACATTTTTTCACCTCCATAAGCCAGCCTAACAACTAAAAAGACTCCACAAACCCTGTGATCAATCAGTCTGTACCATAGGCTCCTGTGCCACTGACAGAAGTAGTGAGGGGCATTGTCTTCTTTGCTACACATTTGTACCATTTGATATATTTTCTAATGTAGTTTTGCAGGGTCTCACCTGAAGATGGAGACCGAAGATATTTTTCTAAGGAACAGCACTTTGCAAGAACATGTTTTATCTGATGTGCAGTTTCCATGTGCAAAGATAAATTGTTTATGTACTGTTTAAGATGAATCTTTCTGAAGCCTGCAATTTCTGTGGGCCATATGCTTGAAAGCTTTTACCCAAAGCATCATTATTTTTATGCCACAAGAAAGTTGCTTCATTTCCTAATAAGAATTGAGGTTTTGGAACATAGTTTCTCAAGGGTTTTTTGTTTGTTGTTTTTTTTTAAAATCTAACAAACACTGCTGAAAGCTTCATTCCAAGTATTTGGGGAAACTGGATTAGTAAGTGAATATTCACACTTGTATATGCACATATGTATTTCTATCTTACGTGGCTAACAGCTGTGCAGAGTACTGTCTTTCCAAGGAATCATAATACAAAACAAGTTGCTTGTCTAAAAGATTTCTACCAAGAAGAATCTCATTTTTATGTTTTGAGCTCCCCCCCACCCCCGCCCTTTCCTTTAATAAGCTATCCCATTGTTTCTGGGTGTTTAAGCATTCCCATATTTAATTCTATCTTGTACAATTCTCTCCTGTTTCTGTTACAACGTTAAAGACTGCATATTTTATAACGTGCATTTCTTTAAATAAGAAAAACCATGCGTTTCCCATGGTTTCCAGGTTCTCCAGCCTGTGCTTTCCACATGACACATTACTGAGAGAGCCAGCAATCACATTCCGTACTGACCAAACCTTCCAAAATGCTAAAGTTGCTATGATCCAGCCTAAAAGTGAGAGCAGCACAGGCAGACAGGGTATCAGTCATAGGCAGGAGAACCTCCTCGCTAAGCTTTGCCTGTGGGTTTACAAGAGGGGATTGCATTCAAACTGAGCTCCAGTGGTTGATGCACTTCACTGTCTGCTTGAGGAAGAGCTTCCCTCTCTGCTCTATCACTCGACAACATCCCTATTAAGAGAGATTTAAACTTTGATTATCAGGTCAGCTCTGGTTTTGTCTGTAGACCAAAAACTGTAGCTTCACAAAGATATACTGCATTCACATTTCAACACTGTGATAATTCACCTAGGTAAAAGGTAAGCTGAATATTGCCAATTCACTGACCATCACGCATATGAGGAGAAATATATAGCTGACAAAGTGGAGGAGCACCCTTCTCTGCTGCCTGAAATATTTTGAGATAATATGCTGGCAGCATATCAACACAGAATCCTACAAGCAGAAAGGGCACAGCTCATTCAGACACTACATGGCTCCTGAACTAAACATCCCTACTTTTCAAGAGGGAGAGCTGGTGAAATTTTGACTCCCTGCTATGTTCATCTATGAAATAGTATCCTGGCAGAGTGCACTGTCCCCAGTCCACATTATTATGTCAGAGCAAGGTCTCCTTGGAAAGCCCACTTCCTCAGATTCCCCTGCCAAGACTTCACACTGCACAGCAAGGAAGCAGAACTGAAACAGAAACCCCAGATGATTATGCTCAATGTGAAAAAATAAAATAACAAGGAAAAATACATCAATCAATAAAATGCCAGTGCATTTTAGCCCTCCGAAAAACATAAAAGATGGCTGCACTCTTTAGAAGTTAAAGCACATTTTTACAAAACCACCACCCCCCCTTTTTTTTTTAATCTCCTGCAAAGTCAAGATAGGATCACAAAGTTCAGCTGGTTTTAGGAGGATTAAGGTTTAGGGATTAAGCTTCATTCATTTGGGGATGTAAATTAGCGGCAGAGGGACAGCAGCTGACTGGTGAGGAAAGGGAGGAAGGAGGAGGCAGGTCAAAGAGCAAACCATGCACAACTGCAGGCTTTCGCCGGCATAAATCTCAAATGACAATGTATCTGGCACTCCACCACAAGAAAGTAAAATCAAGGAATATTGCCCAATATACTTCAAAATCTTTCTCTATTACTAAGTACATAAAGGCAGAATGATAAAATCCAGGTGTCTATTAGCAATAGCATCAATGATAAGTAGGTCCTTGTTCCACCCTTCCTATATTAATAGTACAAGGAGAATAGAAATAGGTTTCTTTCCTAAGCATTCCTCCGGCTCTGGCAGATGCTCACATATACAAAAAAAACCCCAAACCAACCCCATACTTTGCTCCTAATTTGAGTGCCCTGGGCAGCAGTAGCCATGTAGCAGCACAGGGCTATGACCAGAACACACCTCCATGACCTAAAAGCCTTCATATCCACAGGCTCCCTGTATAATTTCAAATGCTTATACCATTCACCATCCCAGCAGCAATGGAAAATTAACATGCAATTCCTCTCAGCCACCCTTTCGGCTGTCTAGCTCTGCAACCCCAGTGACTACATTAGAATTATATCATAACTAAGCCTCCAAAAGACTATTTTTAACTATTGCTACCTGCCTTCAGTATGCATTACATCTGCTGAAGTTACCAGCAAAATAATTACTCCCACTGACAAGACTAAAATGATGTAGTAATAAAAGTTATGTCGTGCTCTATTAGAAACAGAAATCCCAAAGCATGTCCATAGTCCAGCTTTTTTATTGGCGAAGCGACAGGTTGCATTTTACAGATCAAGATTGGCTTGCAATGTTTGCCATTAGAAAAGCTCACTCTGGCTTGAAAACTGAGTAAACATAGTCAGGAAGTGATTGAAGGAGCACAGATTGCCAAGATATAATTTATAGTTACTTTCCCACACTTCAAACTATAGTTCTGTCCTTTGGACTCCAAAATTATTGATATAATTAAAATACTAGATTGCCAATCCAGAAGTGCCTGATATTATCTAATTCAATTGTCACTGTTTATTTCAGTCCATTTTAAAAGCCAAGTTATCTATTGCAAACAAATCTGGAAAAAAATCATTCCAAAAACATACACACACAAACATATATACACACATCCATACAATATACACACACATCCACACATACATGCATAAACTGCAGTCCTATGAGTCTCTCAAGACTGTGTTGCCATTTCAGCCTCAATTATTTACGAAGCTACAAAACTATTCTCTGTGTGGACCAGATGAACCAGTGGTTAAGTAGGCAAGTCCTGCACTAAACATGAAATCTCAGCTCTACTTTGTGTCAGGGCACTACTTTTAAAAGATGAACAAAACACAGATCTGAGAGTCCTCTGCTGTCACACTTAGACAGGTATTTCCACTCCCTGATACTTGGTAACCCAGAAACTACCCCAACATAGGTGCTAGGCAGGTTCATTTGCTGTCCTCCTTCTGTCAAATTCCCACCAGTACACCTAGAAAACAACTCCTTGAGAACAAGATTGCCCTGAACTAGGATGTCCCAAAACTGCTCAGCTGCTAGAAATAACTGAGACAGAAGCATTTTAGTGGTAAAGGGTCTGCAAGGACCAAGCAGCTAGTTTGTATCTCAACAGAAGCTCCTTCCCCTTGCTCTACTTGTTGATTGCAAATGTACTTCACCCACTTTACAGACCTCACCAGCTGGGCCAAGCTTCCATTCCTCTTCCCTCCAAACTTTTCCCTACGCTCCTCCATGCTGTGGCTCCACTCCTCATTTTCTTCTGTCCACCAGTCTTTACACCTTCCCAACTAATTTCATGTGCATCTGTCTAGAAGCATGGCCATAACACAAAGACATCAGTATTTTTACATTATTCCCTTTTTTCCTATTCTTTCATCTGTTTATATAGAGCAACATTTTACAACAGTATGCACGAAAACTACCATCCCCCCTTACTTTCAGTGAGGCTTAGCCAGCCAGCAATGTAAAGTTTGACTTCTGGTGATGACAGCAATGAAAATTTATCCCCAGTTGTGTTGCTGGAGGGAAGGGATGCCATCCAGAGGGACCTTGACAGGCTTGAGAGGTAGGCCAATGGAAACCTCATGAAGTTCAACAAAGTGACCTGGGTCCTGGCAATTGCAGCCACATCTACAGGTGGGGCAGAGAAGTGATTGAGAATAGCCCTGTGGAGAAAACTTGGGGGAAAAACTGTGGGGGAAACTTGGGTTGATGAAAAACTCAACATGAGCCAGCAATGTGCACTCACAGCCCAGAAATCCAGTTGTATCCTGGGCTTCATCCAAAGCAGCGTGGCCAGCAGGGCGATGTGTGGGATTCCACCCCTCTGCTCTGGTGAGACCCACCCGGAGTGCTGTGCACAGCTCTGGTGTCCCCAGCATAAGAAGAACATGGAACTGTTGGAGCAAGTCCAGAGGAGCGCCACGAGGTGGATTACAGGACTTAAGCACCCTTCCTACAAAACCAGGCCAACAGAGCTGGGGCTGGTCAGCCTGGAGAAGAGAAGGTTGCATGGAGACCTCATAGCCACCTCCTGGTATCTGAAGAAAGCCTACAGGGAAGCCGGAGAGGGACTCTTCATCAGAAACTGTAGTGGCAGGACAAGGAATAATGGGTACAAACTGAAAGAGGGGAAATTTATGTTAGACCAAGGAGAAAAATCAGCCTACAGTCTTTCATGTTTACATTTTTCTGATAGATAACAAGTCAGTAAAACACACATATTGGATCTAACACGTAGGGAAGGAAATAGAAATTTGCACCACTAAGACAAAAAACAAAGATTCCTTCAGGGGGTGTAACTGACAATCCCAAAGAATTACTGTTGTCTTAAGTTAATTAAAGTCAAAATTTAGAGAGGAAAGGGTCCTTAGCCTGCACAACAAAGTTGCTCCCATGTCACACTTAGGTTTTTTAAGTTTGCTTTCTTCAATTACCAAGATTGAATTATTTTGATCCTGCCTGATCTTCACCATTATCTTCTTCAAAAAAGTCTTATTTCCTCTTTACTCTGAACATGGTGCTTTGATTCTTCTGTGACTTTGGTCATTAACTTCACTACTTTTACACAACCTGCCTAATTCCTGCATCTGATGAGGGAGCTCCAGGTAGAAAGCCATTGTACTCTGATGATATAATGTTTACTCCTAGTGTTCCCACTGAACTTAACTTTGTAGTTGGGATGATGCCATGTTCCCCTGAGAAAAAATCCCATAGTTATCATCAAGTTCTACCACTGAAAAGGTTGGGCTGCCTTTTTGGGTTGTACAGAACAATAAACTAAGAGGGAACTGAACTATGCTACAGTTCAGCTTAAAACAGGCTGAAAGAAAGAACACAGAAAAGAAACTCTGCTCCTATTTAAGATGTTGAACAATTGTTAAGCACCTTTCTGCTTTCAATATTTCATTTTATTCAGTCTAATAAGGCCCATATAATTAGAGGATCTTTTTTCCTCATAGAACTTTTATTTCCCCCTGTGAGTGCAAGAAGCAAGCGAGCAAAAATAAGTCACATCTCAGTCTCACACTAACCTATTCAATTATTAGGCAGAAAATCTTTGTTTGCCTCCCCCCTATAATGGCATTTAGCAGGAAATGAACAAAAAAGTCCTGCTGTACCTATCTCTGTTTACCACAGTCTATCTCCCTATATACACTCAATCACCAGATAAAAATAACACTGAAACTAGAGATATTTTATGCCACTGACTTGATGAGGACAGAATTTCATTTTTTGCACGTTTCATAGACAGGAGATACATCAACACACTGTGTATTTGTCCTCTCAGTTAATAGCAGAATTCAAAATTCCCAGAAGTCACCTAGAGCAGGCCCTAGCAGGAATATTCTTCATGGCAAATAAGCAACAAATGAAACATTCAGGCATTGTATTAGATACCTGAGGAAGCTCAAGTAGACAGGGGCATCATACTAAACAATATTTCCTGTTTCAGTTCAAACATCCACAGTGATTAGAGAATGAATACTGGTGGCTTCCCAAGTTTTAGGCTATCTTCATGGTGTAAGCAGTTCACATTTTTTACTCTCATTAAGCACTGTTTAAATCTCAGCCTGTAACATTGTCTAGACATGAAGAAGGCACTCTACCTGCTAACGAAACTGAGAAACTCGTTTTGGCATTTAATGTGTCATATCTATTTTCTTTATAATCTCTAAACAGCAAAGAGACATCTCCTTTGTAAAATAGGATTAAATAGATCTGTAAACTGCTACATAGAACTCTGGTGAATTTGATTTGGGAAGGAAATGAAAGTTTCTCTTTTTCATGACTTAACCAAGAACCCTTCCAAGAGGCTCTTAAAGGGGAGAGGTGGCAGGCAGCCTGTCTCACAAGTGATGACAGCAGCCCCTAAATCAAGCATCACACAGCTTCAAACCCTAAGGAGTCATCAGTCATGCTTGCAGGAGGGGAAGGAGCAGCCTCCTTCCTTGAGATCAATGAGGCAAACACAGAGTACTCCTTCTGCACTCCTAAGGATGATTGATGACTCCTTAGCAGCTGAAGTGTGTGACATTTGATTTCACTCACTGATAAGATTGTGTCTTCCAAACACCTTCTAGTTAATGTTTCCAAGGCCCCCACATAGCTGTTCTTTGTGACATTTTTTAACACAAAGCTCAATTGTTCAATGATTAATGAATTTCTCAACAATAGAAGAAAATTCTGTAAGAGAATTTTGTAACTGTGTCCCTTGATACTCTGATCACAACACAAAACAGGAATCTAGGTTCCTCAAGAAAATTAATGGGAGATCTCCTGCACCTGTCAAATGACACTTGTAGGCAAAACAATACTAAAAAAGAACTGTCTTTTTCCCTGAAGATGTTAAAATATACACTTGAGGTCTACTTTCCAGAAAACCTAATGCATTGATTGATATTGATTAAAAATATTTTCCAAAATTTTTAATAAGCAGATTTACACAAGGTTATAGATTTCAACTGACTTGAAACATGCTTTATAGCTTTCTTATTTTTCTTACAATACCATATTCTTATCCAGTTATTTCTTATTTTGAAATGATGCAATCAATATTATTTGAAACTATGCTTTTTAATTACAAGGTACACTTGCTTATAGGTTCTAAAACATGCCTGCTTTATATTACATCCCGTTGTATCACAGGCCATGTTAAATAAACTTTTTTAATATCATTGAAATCTCACAGCACTATTTACATTTATTATTGTGTTTTTGCTCAATTTTTTTGCTTTTAAGATTGATATTGAATTAAATGTTTTATTTAACTCTCTTACAAAATGAAGAATGGTTTTTGAGCCTGCTTTTCTAAGTGCCATGTTTGGCTGGATTCTGCTCGATGCCTTTGGAAAAAATCATGAGTCTTTGATAAATAAAAGAACTGGACAATTCAGAAGTCTGTCAGAAAACTGATTCAAAGGGAGAGAAACTGTACTGGTTGTCTATTATAACTTACTCTGGAAGTTTGTTTGTCAAAAAGCTTACTGGTAAAGAGAGGAAGAAAACTGCAGTACGATCCAGAAAAAGATGATGACTGTGGCTCTCTTACCCCTTCAGAATGAATGACTGGAGCAGAATGGCAGTACTGTCAAAGAAAAACGCTCCACATAACCTTTATCATTGTGCCAAAACCAGCCCACCAGAAAAAATCAAAGAGAAATTCCAAGTTTGGACTTGCCAAACGAATCTTTCATCTAAATTTTGAAACAAAGACATTGCTCTTGCCAAACATTGCTAAACTTTGCTGAGGCCTTGCATGAAAAATCAAGAGCTCTGACTATTTGGAATTCAAATTCAATGTAAAACTTGGGCTTATTCCCAATTAATGCAAATGAGAGACTGCACATGACCTTCAACGTCTTTAAATTAAAAATTATTCTGACATAGAACAGTGCCAAATTAAGTCAGCAATGATGAAATTATAAAAAAATGGTGTTATGAACTGTCCTGGCACTTAAAGACATGATGAAGTCTCCATAACACTCTGAAAACTTGTTATTATGAAAACATTCTTTTTTAAGTCAACATTTTATTTCCAAAATGTTACACTCTTAAAGAATTTAAAATACTGTCTACAATGGCATACAAAATCAAAAAATATATGTATGTTGAAAAACACACTTTAAAGAAATTTTTACCATAATGATAAATTTCTAATGCTGGCATACTTTCATGTAATACACAAAATAAAAAAAAAGTATGACATTTTGGACAATAATTTTTTGTTTATAAAATAACCTAATAATATTTACTTGTATTTTTCTTCAGTTAAGAACTGGAACAGCTTTTCTTTCTAAAACTGATACAAGAATTGCCTGACATTCTCTCTCATGGTTCCTTATGAGATAAACTAAAATCATACTCAAAGGATGCCCTTAGCAATGCTGTCATTAAGGACAGAAAAGCTGGCAGGTAAACTGGGGTTGACAGGAGCTTGTTTTTCAGCTGAAAGTGTACTACCTCAAACACTTGAGCATATTATAGGAATACTCTCCCTCCTGAGGAACACTTTTCAATTACTCCCTAAAGGAACCTGTATTTTAAGAGTATGTGTATATTTTTTTAAGGGTATGTTTACTTGACAATTAGCCACAGTTCCACTGGAAAGAGCTTCTTTATGTGACAACTGGTAATTCCCAAATTCTTTTCCATACCACATACATTAGAAAATAAGAAAGTTGAATTCTTCAAGGAAAATTATGTCCTGAAACAGTCAGACAGGTTTCACTTAAAACTAAATTTATACACAGATATGGTTTGTGTGTGCTGCTTTTCCCTTCTCTCTTGTTACTCTTCAACGCAGTCAACTCCTTCAATTAACTAGGATAAATATTTAAACAACATTTTCATTAGAACAACTGACCAGCTGGAAGAGAGAGATCTTACTGATGTGTTCTCTGAAAGCACTGAGCACTTGTGCTCACAAATACCTACTAGACTGCAAATAACCTATAGGGAAGAGGACATTTATGAATACCCAAACTGGGAGAATTCATGATGGAAGGGAATGGGAGGTGCAGGATGGGTGAGAAGAGAGACTTAGCACTCATTGCTAAATATGTGTGAGTGCCCAGTTTATCTGCGGAACACATAAATGCAGAGAAACACAAATATTTCCCAGAAACAGCTGAAGTGCACAAAAAGAGAAGAAACCAGAGAAGACTCCTGGAAACCTGCCTGATTTCCTGTGAGCACACACTCCACATGCTTGGCAAGCTCACAGGGAAACCCAACTTGCATCCTTGTGACTCTCAAGCAATATCCCTCTGGGAATGAGGGACAAAGTCTCTTGAACAGACAGTGGTTTTCCCAATCTGCACTCATGAGATGACCAGACTGTTTTGAACTGGAACTCCTTCTTTGTCCAAAATTTTCAAAATTCAGGGACATTCTTCTGACCCAGAACACATCTTCAACTACCAAGATTTAACATTAAATGGTTCACACTTCACCACTCACTCCTATTGCTCAGAAAATTCTGTCATTTTCTAAATTCTAAATGCTTAACTTTGAAACCTATAAAAAGGATTATATGTTTAGAAAATTTGCAATTCTGCAGTCTTGCAGATTTCTCAACTGTTTTTATTCTTCTTAGAGTAAATGTCTATTTAAAACAAAGCAAAAATGTTAAACTAAGAGTTTGAAATCTTTCCACCTACCTATTATAGCTAAAAAAAAGGATTATAGGTTGTCATCCTCCATTCGGATGCATTAGTTAAGGAGGAGAAGTGCTCCTCTTATTGATCTCACTTATGTTTACTGAAAACGGAATGTCTCAAATGAATTCCATTTTAGAATCACATTGAGAGAGTATGCTCTAATTCTCACAGATGGGTTTTTTTTCACTTTTCCTGACCTCTTCTCTCCAACAAGTTTCCTTGCAGTCCTGCAGTTTTCCCAAGTCCTTCTCCTTAACCAGTAAAACCAATCTGAAATCCAAGATTTTAATTCAAGCAAATTTCTTATCAACCACACCACTTGTCTATCACATGGTCTACTTCCCCACAGGACCCAAAATCCTCCTGATTTCAGATCTCCTCCATAACATTCACATTCAAATCCATGGCTTTCCTTAAAATGATCAATCACTACCATATCCTCCTCAGCTCTGTGAAGCATCTTTTTGGCTTATCAGTAACTCTTCCTCTAAACTCAGTCTAAATTCAAACACATTCAGAGATCTCCCAGTACATTTTGTCTCCTCATTAAAACTGTCACACGTCTCCCACAAGTCTTTTCAGTTTTTGATGTGGCTTAAACCCAGACTATTTGTCCATTATCGGGCCAACACTGGGCCATCACCCTAACTCATGGTTTCCTGGCTCACCTTTCCAAATTCCCCTCCAAGGCTTCCCAATACCAAGCTATGCCACTGTCTAAAGAGCAGCCTAAATTTCCACCTAAGAGTTTCAGTTTACTTGTCTCCTCTCCTGGCAGGTTTACACTACTCACTCTGCCATTACGCCACGTCTGGTCCCTCTGACAGATGAAGGAACATGGGAAGGTTTGCAGATCATAAAAGTAAAAGACTCTAAGAAGAAATTGGCTAGTTCTAAATTACAAATGAAGTCTTAAAAGTCTCTTTTGCCAGAGACTGTAAATTTAAATTTAAAAATAATAAAAAAAAAGGAAATTAAATTCATGTTCAAATCACAGAATAGACAGCTATTATTTGCTCACCTGAAATATTTGTTTCAAGGAAAAAAGTGCCCGTCTCAGCTCCCGTCCATTGGAATTGTAAAGTTTTTCTGGGAAAACAAAATAAGACAACAGAAAAAACTTAAGCATAAACAAAACTGACAACACAACAAGAATGTAGTACAGCTTTTGAAAGAGTCATAGCACCCACTTCCCATTAGGCAGACTGCTCTTTAAAAAAATAGCTTTTTCAAATATAGATATAGGACCTATTTATTAAATGTGTATGTAAACCAGGATTTAGTTGTGTATAACTTCAGATGGCATCTCTCAGGTAAATTCACAATAGCTGCAACAAGATCAGTGAGAAACAATTCTCTCTGGAGTTTTTGCAAATGCTTAGAAATACTGTTCTTTATGCATTAAGGTAAATTTAGAGTTTGCTGAAAGTACCAGATTAATCTCAAAAGACTCGGCTGAGACCACTCTTTGCCTTTGTTATCAAAGCTAGAGCCACTGAATCCCATCCTTGACTGCCTTCCCTCTAGACATTCTTTTCTCATGTTCTCATCTTTCTATTGTTAAATCCTTTCTCCAATAGCAATGAACGTTAATACCAGAAATAGTCGGACAGTCTGTTCTTAGCATAATTCAAAACAGTGTTTTATTCTCACGAAAACTGATCTCGACCTTTTTCTAAATGAAGCAGAAGCCTTCTTTTCATCATCCAATACTGAAATGTATTACTTCATTTATTCCCCTACTAATACATCCTCACAGAAATAATTTAAAGACAAAAGCAACTCTGCTATCTTTCTGAACCCTGCTACAATGTTTGTGCCTTTCAAAGGAGTTTTGGACTGTGCATCTCAAGTCAGTTGTTGCAAATTTGGAGTTGATTTGTGACTGCGCAGGGGTAGAGCAGAAGGTGAGCTCTTCAAATCTTCCTGGTCTACTGCACTTAGTGTATCAGATGGAGAGAGACTTTAAGGAACACTTCTTCAGTGCTAAATTTAATTTTATTACACTACTGCAATCTAAGGGTGATGATAAATGAAAATCAAATCTTCATGGTCACCTCAGATGACACACTTTCCCTCACCCTCAGATCATCATGAAAGCACCCTCTCTGCAATGGTCAGTGGCCAGCAGGTCCTGAGATCAAAGCTGGAATGCCCATGCAGCGATAATATCCTTATGAGAAAATTAAATACCAAACCCCAACATTTTATTTCTTCCTTTCCCTTGTCTATTTCTCTTTCAATTACCACTTTACATTACAAAACCAAATTAAATTTTATTTCCCTCTGTCAAGAAGTTGCAAAAAGGGGCTAGCATCTGGGATTCAATACCTTTATATATAATGCCTCAGTAATAATTTTTTCTTCAATCAAGGAAGGTGGGGTTTAATTTTAGAAAAAATATTTGTTATTCCCAACAGTCATCTTCAACCAAAGGAAAAATATGAAGTAAAATGTCAGCAAAACTAACACTTTTTTTTTTTTTTTTTTGTTAAGCTTTGGAAGTAGTTTTGTTCATCCCTAATTGCCTCTGATTTCAAAGGCAGAATGTACAGAACTGGCAAAACTATTGTTGTTATAAGTTGTCTCCTTTCTTGCACTTTTTATAGGTTCTTGACAAAACATTGGAAGAAAGGATTTCACTTCAAGCCATAAACTTAGAGGCACAATTTAATTACTCTCACTTAAAAACGCACTGGCATGTGGGACCACATTTCTTGGCAGGATAAAGAGTAATTTTGTCAGGAAAGCCTAAAGAATAATAAAGATCTTCTAAGACCCGGTCTGTCAACTTTACATGCCACATTACACAAAATATTCCTTTTTGAAAGTTACCTCCATCTGGCATTTGTTATTACTAATTTCCCTCTATTCATAATTCACCAGCATCATTATGAGCAGAATGTCTCCAAACAAGGCAGTGCATTATCATCTTAATTAAGAGAGGCACCACTTCTTAAAGTCCTGGCAACTTTGTACATAAATATCAATGTCCTAACAAATGCCATCTGTTGGTCTTGGTCTTAAACAGAAATCATCATCCCAGCCCGGGGTGAACTTCTAACAAACCATTGTTATGATACCGTAACACTGGTTGTTTCATTGGTGCGTGAAGATTTTTGGTACATCTCAGAGGAACAATGCTGAACATTTTTTCTTCTTGGTCTTTTCACAGAGCATAACCTCATCCTTGGCAATCAGCACAAACAATGCTTTCCCTGTTTGTCTGTAGCAAATAGGACAGAAGTTACTGACTGCAGCTCAGAAAGGGATCCATCCTTAGATCTAAGAATCAACAACTACTGCAAGTATCAAGTTTGACAACAGTTGTGGCACATGTCACAGATGCTTGAGATGGGTTGAAAATCCATTTGAGGAGTGACAGTCCAGGTAAGTCATCTCATATCTCACACATTGTAGTAGAGACAAAGTACACTCGCAGGTACCTCCTCATGCAGAGCTAACATTGTTGAATCAGCTCAAAGATACAGGTCCACAGCATCTTCACTTGTTACTCTTACGCATGGGCAACACACCCTCTGCATAACTCTTGACACCCACTTCTTATAGTGCTGGCAGCTATCAGCAACATTCACTGACCATAAGCCAAGGAGGAAAGTGAGATGGCCATGCCAAATCAGAAGATGTTTTGGTTTAGAAAATTTCAGTCCAGGATGAACCTCACCCAGGGCAGGAAAGCCTGCGTAAGCCAAGGTACTGCATGGACCCTTAAAAAAGCCTGTACTTTATTGTGTGTTCTGTGTTTCAGATTACAAGTGGGAACTTCAACACCCCAGGGACCTCAGGCTCATCGTGAAAGCTCTAGACTGCAACTGAGGCTAAGAATGCATCAGCAGTAACTGAAAGGCAAAAATCAGTTCTGAGCTCTTTTCCTATAGTAGAAAAAATAAATTAAAAAAAAAAAGATTAAAACAATAAGAAGAAAAAAAGAGAGAGGAAAAGACACATTTGCTTACAATGTTTCCACACTGCAGATGATTCAGAAACTAGATAGCAAATGCTTTTAAATGCTTGTTTTACATAAGCCGTTTAAAGTGTTGCCATCTGAAACAGACTGAGAAGTAACTTTCCATGTTAAAGAACAGAGGTGACTAATTCCCGTGGTACATCCCTGGCAGAGTTGATTGTAACTGAACCAAATGATGCCTACAGCTTTGAAAGAGGAGCCTAGCTACTAGCATCAGACCCAGGAAATTCTGAGGTGCTCCAAGGACAGTCCAAAAGACTCACATCTTCACTGCTTTGTTATAAGGTGTCAGATAAGCTTGAATATGTACACCAAGACTGCTTTATGCCAGAAAACAAACCTCTGAACTTCAAGCAGGAACGTGTGCTGCTACACTTGTCCCTGAAACTTCACTGGCCCTTTTCCTGTCCTTCCCCAGGCCAGGTTCAGGCTGGAGACATTCTACATTCATATACTTCAAGATAAGAGAAGATAAAACAGGTCAGTAAGTTCGTAGGTCAGGGAGTTTGTGATACCTGACTTCATCTACCTATTAATGACGGTGTTTTTGACAGCTGTGTCCTGGTAAGTGACACTGTTGCAGCCACTTTTACTACTTTTCTTCAAGAAGTAAAGAGCTGCATCCGTGGCTGTTAAACAGATTTAATTGCATATATACAGATGACAGAAAATTCTCCTTGTGGTTCCCTCTGACGTTAACTAACACTAGAGGGCACTGCTTGTTTCCTTATTTTACGAAAGAAAAGGCACTCTGTCCCACTATGGGCTCCCCACTGATAGAGCAATACTGTTTGGGATGCAGAGTTGGTACTGCATTAACCTTGAAACCCTGTTTTTAATCTGTAGACTGTAGGATATCCTACAAAACTGAAAAGCATCAACACTGCCAATCTCAAATATTCAAAATCAGAGTCAACTCTTTTGAAACTGATAGAAAACCAGGTACTGGTAAGGGTCTGAGTTTTATTTACTTTTCTGCAAGAAGCAAGAGTCACATTTATTAAATTATCCTTCACATCATAGCGGGGAGGTGTATATCCTTGAAAGACAGAGAGATTTCCTTAGCTCAGCACTTGTTTTTAGAGGCAGAGAATCACAGATAACCAGGCTTGTGGTAGACACAGATATATGTGACAGGTAGCAACCTGCAAGTGGCTATTTTCCTGCAACAGCAGAACTTTGGTTAAGAGAAGCCTTTATGCTCTACAAGAAAAAATACTATTTATTACTCTGTATTTTTGCTTGCTTTTACTTTGTGAAAAACAACTTGGGCTAAGTGAAAAGGGATTCCTATAGGTGAATTTGGTACAAATGTAGCAGTGGAGTGAAGGCAGTTTGGTTTGCAGTCAGCAGCTTTTCAGAAAGGAAGAGAAGTCTTTAAAGATCTTTTATCAGACAACTTGCAGCTTTCAAATGGATTCTGCATTTTCAAAGATAATTGTCAGAGGCTCAAATTTCATTGGGTATTCACCTCTTTTGTCTATGTGGGAAAAGGCACTTTTAAAAGAAAAAAATAATTTGTCCTTATATTTTTAATTAAAGTACTGACTGGGAAAAAAAGAGTGTTTTCAATCCACAGTAATAAAAGAAAAAGTGGAACTGGCTGAACACTGCTTGGTTCAGTCCCACGTGTTACACCTGACCTCTGACCGACAGGGTACCATCCTCCTCCCTTCCTCTTCCATCACACCCATTGAATTAGTCCCTGGGATATAGTAATTTATACAGCATCAGCCTTTTGAGCTGTTGGCAAAGGCTTGTGAACATCTGGCTGAGCACAAATGGGAGTTGCTCTGCTTCACTTGCTGCTGCCTGAATGACCTCCATGTCTCCCATCCATGCCTCTTTTCTTTAAACTATAATTTCAAGATGAAGCTCCTTTCCTTACAAAAACATAAAAGGGAGATTAACTCCACATTTGATTACATTAGCAGGATACCTGGTGCAGATCCACTTAAATGACATTTGAAACATTTCCTGCCATTCATTTTTACCTAGCAAGAGACAGAAATAGCAATATTCTCCGGCTTCCAGTAGCCACTTGCAAATTAGCCAGTATTAGAAACTAAAAAATTTAATTCCTCTCCCTGCAACAAGGAATAAATTACTATTTTAAATGCTCACTAGGAAGAAGTATTACTGATAAAATTAAAAGGCTTTCAGAATTTAAATGAACTGCCTACCTTTCCAGCAGCACTGATGGGAAAAAAAATTGAAAGAACAAAGAAAAATGTTTATAATGGTAAGAAATTTTGGCATTCGCTCTTTCTGTGAATGCCAATGCCACACTTCTAAATTTATTACTGCACTATTCCAATTTTAAATGCATGTTATTTTATCTGAATGAATGTATACAATTGTAAAACTAGGGAAAAATTTGAGCAATACAGCAATAAGTCAGGCAAACGGGTCCACTCCTGTGAACAGGCATCAGGAAGCAGGCTGGTAGACTTCACTCGAGTAGGCCCACGGGTACATATAGTCCTGCAGATCTATAAAACAACTGTATATAAAACTAATTAGCGTAGTGTGCCAGCCTTTCACTGTATGTCAAACAAATTAAAGCAGTTCTCTAAGAAAAGACCTGGTCTTGTGCCAAGAACAGGCTCTTTTCTTAGTTTTGCTTTTGTCCACGAAAGTTAGTCATAAATGTGTTGGCCAGACAAGGCACTCTCCTTTTCTTCCCAGACCCCCTAGAAAATGCACGAAGAAGGGATTCATTCACAGGCATATTGCCCACTATTGCATTAGCACAATTGCTGCTTCTGCTGAGATTACTTCGTTTTGCAAATTACAAATTTCCTTTTTTTCCCTCTGAATCTGATCTTATTTTGTCTGGATAAATGGTTATGCATTAATCAGAGGACATGTCACACGTGAACTCAAGCTACATATTCTCCCACTGATCCAGGGATAAATGATTAGCACTTAGCGCAGGAAAGGAGCTTTCTCACAATAAAGGACCTTGGGCCAAGCAAGTGGCTGCGTACAAATTTCAGGAAGCTGAGCCCGCATCACCGTCAGCACCGACTGCTTTGGAGGAATGTGCAGGCTGCCTCCAAGGAATGCTGCCCCAACTCCCCGGCAGAGAAAAAACCTCCCTACTCTCCTTTTCATTCAGACACACAGCAGCTGCTTAGCTAATTATCTGGGACAGTGGGTCTCCTCAGCGAGCAGGGTCCTTTGCCCCCACTGGGAGAGGGGGATCCTTTGTCGGGAAAGGATCCTATTACGCCTGCATATGAGAAGAGCTCAGCTTCAAGCCTGCATCCTTTTTCCCTTTCTCTGTAAAGGACCTGCAGGTGGGGAGTGGGAGGAGGGAAAGACAAAATAGCCTTGGACACCCTTTCCTATCCCATACCCTAAAGCCATGCTGGCAGAGGCTCAAAGTAGAGAGTGCAAAGAACCACCTGCAAACCCTAGGGAGCCTGTGGGTTTGGACAGACAAGCAGGGAGAACTCCAGGGCAGGATCTCCCCTGGGAATGAAAAATACCCGATTCAGCCGGCACTTCAGAGCAATTCTATACATTCACGCTTAGGGATTTTCCTGCCTCTTTGAGAGCAGAAATCTGCTTTCCTGACACTGCAAAAAGTACCCAGCAGAAACAGTCCCTGGATTTCCACAGGGAGAGTACACATTGCAAAACCCCCACTCTGGGAAGATGGGTTGAAGCTGAACTTTTTTGAACATTTCTCTGAAATGTCAAATGTCTTAACTTCTATCACAAGGGAATTAACATAAAACTGTCTGGACAAGAATGATTATACGTTTAAATCCACTGAGAAAAGTATCCACTCCTCCAAGTGCAAGTGTCCTCCCTTACTTCTTGCTCCTGTGTTTCCAAGAGATATGAAATGAGATTCAATCACTTGTGGGAAATGAGTAACATATAAGAAAAGTCCAAAGGATCAGGAAGAAAGACGATGACCCTGAGGATGAGGAATCAGAGACATGTAACAACAGGTCCTTTTCATTCTGAACACATCATTCCTGAATGTCCTGGTGACTCCCCTATCCTTGGTTCTAGGTATTAGTCAGTGCTGGAGGTTCAGCATAAACTACAGTAACATCTAAATAATTCCACGAGATTTAAAAGAGGGAGGTTTTTGTGCAGATATTTGGTAGAAGGGACTTTCCAGTCTTTATCGTACTCCACTGTCATGGTTTAACCCCAGCTGGCAGGCAAGCCCCACACAGCCACTCGCTCACTCCCCCACGAGCGGGACGAGGGAGAGAATGGAAAGTGTGAAAGTGAGAAAACCTGTGGGTTGAGATAAAGACAGTATAATAGTAAAAGAAAAAGCCACTCACACAAGCAAAGCCAAACAAAGAATTACTTCACCACTTCTCATGGGCAGGCAGGTGTTCAGCCATCTCAAGGAAAGCAGGGCTCCATCACACCTTACAGTGACTTTGGAAGACAAACACCTTCATTCCCAACGTTGTCCCCTTCCTCCTTCTTTCCCCAGCTTTATATGCTGAGCATGACACCATATGACATGGAATGTCCCTTTTTGGTACACTGGGATCAGTTCTTGTGCATCCCCAGCCCCCTTGCTGATGGGGTGGTAAGAGAAGCAGAAAAGGCCTTGACTGTGTAAATGCTAATCAGCAATGAAAAATTCCTGGATTACTAACACTGTCTTCAGCAGAAATCCAAAACGGTCCAAAAGTCTGGCCCAAACTAGGTACTATGAAGAAAATTACCTCTACCCCAGCTACAACCCCTCTGGCAGCATAACAGGACTACAGTGATCTCTTCTCAACCATTTCTGCCAAGCTTCTGCATATTTTGCTTGGTTTCAAGCAAACCACACGTCATGGATAACCCATTAGCCAGAGTATCCTCTTTACAGAGCTCTAAATTACTATCCTTTTGCTCCCATAGACCCATCCACATGCACATGGAACTAGGAAGAACATTTGTCGTGCTATCTGCACACATTATGGCAAACAAATGCCAATGATTTACACTAAAGGGAGATGTTAAAAAGCAGCAAGTGTTTATATAGTTTAGTGCAAAAGGAAACCGTAGCCTTCATCTGCTGGATCCAGGCGTTTACAGCTGTGGAAGATGGTGCTCTTTCTGTATATTACAGTGTATTATGTTAAGATCTTAAAAACTGATGGTGTCAAAACTTCCTCTTACTGTTTCCATTTCTAAATCACTTAGCATATCAAGGCCTTGCTTGCTCATAAGCAAAAGAAAGGACATATAAGGTGATGTGGGCTGAGAGCAGGGTGAAGCTGCCTGACAAAAAGGGCTAGTATTTTTCCTCTTAGTTTCATATGCCTCTGCTCACTACTGTTTTCCCAATTCTCTACTGCAGAAACCTGTGTCAGTTGTCTTTGACTGCTGCTGTGGAAAAAAGGACATAAGCAATAAGAAAGCCCAACAGCAGGAGAGCACAACAGCAGGTTTTACCCAGCTTATGAAGTACAGAGTGAAACATTAAAACTCAGTATCAACAAGGCATCACTTAACTAAACAGAAAGCAACAGCAACAATCCCAAGAAACCTGAATAGTTTGCGAATCTCTATGATTAAAACCCCCAGGCTTTTAAAATTAGTTGTATCTGGAGAGATAAAGAAAATGCATGGAGTGTTCATTGCCAAAAGACCTTTTTCAGAACTGGTTTTCAGGGTCTGGCTGGGGAAAATGTTGCAGGCCAGTGCCACAAAAAGCTTTTCCTGCCCTCTTTGAGCCAAAAACTGTGACTGGAACAGCAAGGCAGCTCTGAATCCACTTCTCATCTGGTTATCACCACAGCTTTTATTTCCAGTTCAAAATTACTTCTCTCATGTATCCTTTCTGATTTTGTAAGCTAGAATACAGAATTCCTCTTTACAGTTACAGTTACATCTCCCGAGGACTCTGATGCCTACTGATAACTTTGAACTCATGGGGACAGCTATGTAGGTCTATGCACATAGAACAAACTGCTCAATCAGCTCAGCCTTCCTTCCTTCCTTCCTTGAAATAAAAAGCCATATTCAAAAGTTACAGGCTTTCCAACGTATTAACAAAATAAAGAGCCTCTGCCTCTTTGGCCTACTTATTCCAGCTATGGAACAGGCACCATAGTGTACTTCCCTACAATGATTTATTTATATAGGTCCTCTCCTCTTGAATGCAAAAGGCACTAATATGCTCTTTAGTTCTGAAGTGCAGGAAACAGTACTTTGGGTTGACAGCTTCAAAGGAGGGCACTTCTGCATGTCCAAAAAATGCTGTGACTGCTCTTCTGTAAAAGTCAAAGGGTTACAAAATGGAAAGGCTGCATAACAAGGTCAAATATTATGGCACCGTATTAGAGTACGTGGTGATGGAAAAGACTTGAAGAGGTCACCTTGTTCATCCCCCTGCTAATGCAAAATTGTTCCCTAGAGAGTAATACAGCAGGAAAGTAGTTGTTATACTAAAATATAGGTTACAGAATTCAAGAGAATGGGGCTGGGGAAAATTGCTAGAAAAGAAAATAATATAGAAGAACTAACTGCTTCTTTAGAGATTACTGTAGCAAAACTGAGGCTAAACCACAGTTTTAAAAAGTATGTGTAGACCAATCTTTAATGTTTGTTTCAGTTTACAACTCGGTCTCTGAGCTGCCGACCTGTGTGCTTGTGCTTGAACAAGCACTTCAGCCAGCGCCTCTTGGATCAGAGATATTTAATAAGAACATGCTAGTCATGATTTGAGTTTTCTGCTTTTATTCTATTTCAAACACAGTGCCAACATGTTGCCCTGCATGTTTAATCTTTAATCAGTATTAGTAAACAACGAGCAACAAGAAAATCATAGCAACCCATCACCAAAAAAAGACAAAAAATTTAGGCACACCCTCACTATCCCTTGAATTACGGATGTCTTATCTGTGCTGACAGCTTGGCAAAAGCCAAAATGTCTGAGCACAAGGACATCACAGCTTTGTGCCAAGAACCTGAATGAGCTCCTGAGCTTAAAGCTCCTATCAAGTTTTTCTGTTGCATAATACATGACAAAATATGTCAGATGCTATCTCCAAGACCAGGTTGTTGCAGTGATTCTAAGTCCAGCCTCAGGAAGTGCATCAGAACTTAATTAGTCCTTTCACTTCAGAGGATGCAGCCTCCTAAAAAACTGCATGCATTGAAGCATCAGTTTGTTCAGAAATTTGGAAAGCAAGGATTAAACCATTCATCTGATAGCAAGGCAACAGGCAAAAGAGCAGCAGCAGCAGTTAATGCTGAAAATCTGATAAAGATGCTTCTCCTCAGATTGCTGCTAGCAATTACAATGGCGTGTGCATTTTTAAATACCTGAGCCTGCATTGCCTGTGTGCATGTGAGACTGCCCAGTCTCACAGCCATGCTGCTGGAGGCAACTAGTTCCAACTCAGTGTTAGGGAGTTTTTTACTATTTGAAGTGGCCAAGACCAAGAATCCACCACAAAATCCTCACACACAAAAACCAGTAGATGTGCCTGTGATTGCGACACAATACCAATATTAAGGATTAGTATTTGATTGCTCTTCAGCATCCCTCAGAAACATCAGCCACACAATCACAAAGATCCCTTCTGAAAAGCTTCTAGAAGTGGCATCTGAATCCAGTGGAGCTTCATCTTTTTATCCCAAAATTAATTTTAAAAAAGAATAAGCACAGAATTCCAATGTAAATGCCATAGCATCTTCAGGATATTTATTTCAATTTTTCATTACATTGAGTGATGATAATATTGATTTTTAAAACAATTTTTTTTAATAGTTTAAATTCAACATACAGACCTCCTCAGTCTGAAACTCTTGCAATATCTCATATGCCACTCTCTTCCTTATGTTAAGAACTTTGCTTGTAGCTCATCACGTTCCTGGTCCTGTGTACGCTAATCAATTCACAGCTTTAAATGTGTAAACCCAGACACAGCAATTCAACTAAGGCTTTACTGATTTTGGGTAAAGAGGAGAAGGAGCATTTCAACAGACACAGATTTGGTTTTGCTTTAGTGTTACAGTCACACAACAAAGAACAATCCCTTAAGTAATAGTCTCATAGTTCCTAGCAGACGTGATCTCAGTCAAAAACAATAAGCTCGTTAACCAGCTTTGTTCTAATAACTTAAACTGCCTTTTCCCATGTGTCCTGATGCATTTCAGAGTTTTTTGGAGGGATGCTTCTTTAGAATACTTGAAGGATATAGTTAAATTAACAGAAATTAAATTAACAGAGACGGATTTGCAACAGAGGGAGGATGAAGAAATATCAGATGTGCAGAAGGAAAGACTGCAGCACAAATACTTTTAGCAGATGTCAAAGTAATTCAGGGTCAGCAAGTTTCCCATCACTCTGAAATTGCTGGGACACATGAAAAATGCACCATTTTGGCAACTGAAAAGCAAACCCCACAAATAAACTGGAACAGAACCGCTAAGATCTCAGGCTAAATCCATGCCAATGCATGACTCTCATCTGATGCAGATGCCAGATCGAGCACATGGCCAGTCCTCCTGCAGCAGGCTGGAGAGGCTCAGCGATCCCCTCTATCTGCTGGACAACTCGCTTCCCAGCATTCCTACTGCTGCTGCACCCTGTGCCTCGCCATCTGCTGGGTCACACTGGCACATGGAGGGTGCAGGTGGCTGGCACATCGCTGCTCCATCTGCTGTCCCGTGTCTTACAGCAAAAGGGACAAGAACAGGCATCCCAGGAACGTGGCACAGGCACCCTGACCAGCTTAACACAGGAGGAAGAAAGGTGGCACCCTGGGGCAGCCAACAGTCTCGAGCTTCCCATGGCGCACTCAGCAGCCCTGCGAGGGAGCGCTGCTGCTGTCCTGTACTCCAGAGCAATCTCTTTGTCCTTCAGTTACTATCTTTTATTACCACTCAGACTGCTGGCAATACAAAGGCTTTTTCAGAAGTGGAGACACTTTTGTACTCCCTTAAGGACGTGCACATCAGACTGCAAAGATTTAACAGTGGAAGTACTTAGGTGTTTCACATCCATATAAAAATGATGTAAAAGTAGGGTATGTCTCCACTTTCCAAGTACCATGATTAGGGTGAAGAGAGGTGTCCAAAGCTACATGTATTAAAATCAAGAAATTACTGATAAAAGACTGTGATCATCAGGTAGAAATTTTCCTTTTGGAAATTCTCCCCCATTTTCATAGCTGAAAGATATCCTAGATTTTCCCAAAACAAGATGCTTGTAGGGTCCAGAACAGTATGGTTGGATCTTAGAGAGGGAATACAAAACAAATATCAGAAAAATCATTTCAGCTCCTTTAACAAACACAACAACTATACACCTCTGTGCTAGATGCTTCTCTGAGTTCTGTTTGGAAATCAGTGAATTCAGTTAAGTGCATTAGCAGCCGGAGAGAAGCTGGTATATAATCCACCCACTGCTCTGGCAACACATTTTCCCTTTTGAAACAAAAGCTGGCTGATGCCTCTCCAAGCAATGGTGTGCTGTCCATTGGGGCACCAGCTCTTCACCTCTCTCGCTGTCTGCAGAGACAGAGGTAAGAGAGACCTTGGAGCATTCCTAGCTTCACTTGGAATGATTTCCTGCCTAAGTTTCCCCCTCAACCTCTCCACATCAACAGTTTTTACAAGAAATAATTTAAATGAAAAGTCGCTCAGGCTATGGGGTTTTTTCCATATGGCCCCATCCTCTGCTGGATCAGGGCAGCTTCCAGGCAAGTTTGCAAGTTTCCAGGGTAAAAGGAAAGGCTGTCCTCACAGTGCTCCAATCATACCACCCTACCAGACATTTACATTTTCAAACATTCCTCAAGCACAATTTCTGTTTACCATACCATGCGGAACTCGGCCTGGACTTGTTTAACACATGTTTGCGTTATTTATCCAAACTCATTCATCACAGTTGTAAAACATCTGACAGACGATGGAGGTTTTCCAGTGTGCATCAGGCCTCTCGTTTAATTCAACCGCTGATTATTTCCACCTCTAAGTAATTTGACCAAAGCCACACGAAAGCATTCGGCTATACTAAATCTTTCTCTGTTTGTTCTTAACTCGGTCTCTGGCTGTAAAGAGCTCTATCTCTCTCTCTCTCTCTCTCTCTCTCTCTCTCTCTCTCTCTCTCCCCTTATCTAATTAATCAGAAGAATATCTATATACACATGTATACAATATATTAACACACATAATATATACACACATTAGTTATATAAATTATATGTTTTTTATATATAATATACATATTCTACACATATAAATGCAATAGTTTCTTTTTAGGAGGTTCCACGTGATAAGAAAAGCTTAATTGCTACATGGATGGAAATGTCATTTGTACTACAAACACAGCCAGCTGCTATGCAAAGCGCTTCCCCACGCAAAATGCACACACTACAGCACACATTACACACACTCAGCTACTTAATGCGAAATGTTTTAATGTCCAGTCATAGGAAAAACATAGTAGCATAAAATCCACGAATTCACAAATTCACTTAGTATAAGCACACTAAGTCAATGGAGTTTTGAATCAGATCCTGAAACTGGAAAGTAAAAACTGTTCTTTCTGTCATTACTGAGCACAAGCACTGTATTTATTGCCTTTGTACTTCTTGTCTTTTGCAGAAGGAAGATCTTTCACTGTTCCTCTTTTTTTTTTTTTTGCATGCTTTGCATTGCTCATTAATCACACTGACACAAGTCTGTAACTACGAAACTAGAAGCAAGTTAATAGCTAAGACCTGCAAGAACATAAAAATGACCAAATCCTATCTTCTACCTAGGCTTCCTAGATTCAAAAAAATGTAGTTCAGAAAGTGTCATATGGGCTGCAGGAATTCAAGATCTGTTCACTGCTCCCAACAAACCCACAACTGTTTGCTGCATGTTTCGCTGTCTCATATGTTACTTTTTCTCCCCTTTGGAAAACTGTGTCTAAAACCATTATGAACTACATCATCACACTTTCACTTGACAGCACAGGCTGGTTAGTGCAGACCTCAGAGTAATTAAGTAAGTCCCTGTCCTTTCTCACTTCAGTAATCACAAGTGTCCTGGGAGTGCGAGGCCAAGGTAAAAGCTGGGGCAGTAAACTGAGAATGAAAAATCTCTGCTTCTCTTAAGTCAATGGTGTTGTGCCATTGCCTTTGAGAATCTCTGTGTGCCAAGGGCTACTATGGATCTGACTCCTTTATCCCCCTCACTTCCCACCCTATTATTATTTCTAAAGCCTATACAGAGACACTGGAAAATAAGGATGATGGCAAGGTATGAGTACAGAAGATGGCTCCAGCAAGAAAACAATAGAGTTTGCACAGCTGATTATATTTTATTACATTCAGAAAACAGGCAAATGTGGTTTCTTAGAAGAAATGCAGGATATATTATTACCGTCACCTATAGAAGGAAAACCATGAAGAAATAACCAGTTGCTCAAGGTTGCCTCAGTCGTATTCCTGGTCTGCAATCACTACTAACCTTTCATACAGAAAACAAGCAATGAAGCTGAAGGGACAAAAGACTTTAAGAAAATACCCAACAATATTCTTTTGACTGAAGAACACTTTCTTACTGTATACTTCTTTTTTTATTGCTCTTGGCAAGGCTTTTTATGCAAGTAAGTGCCCTACAGCCTACTGTCATGCTGTATACGAGACAACCTCTCAAGTGTGTACAGAAAACTTCAGCTGATGCAGGATTTGGCAGCTTGCTTGTTAAGTGGCACTTTATTTCATGAGCATATTAAATCCATGATGCATAATCTGCTTGGGCAGCCTGCTAGTTTTAAGATGTTAGTCTAGACCTATAAAGCCCTGAGTGTCTTGGGACCCATTTATCCAGGCACTGAGCTTTTTTGGAGGTTTTCTGATGAGACAAAAGTTATAATCACAAAATGTCAATCACTAAATTGGAAAGATTGCATTCAAAGTCTCTTGCAGCCAATGAACTTTCTTTAGATCCAAGACAGGATCCCAAAGAAGTTTGCCTATATTGATTGTAACTGAGGACCCAGGACGGATATGGTCTTCAGCCCTAAGATTGCTGCTGTGGGGAACTGTAGGGCTGCACCATGATGAGGCAAATTACAGGAGAACAAATCTGCAGGTCCTAAAAAGCTGAGAGCTCTCGGAGACCCAAGCTGCACTGCAGATAACCTAGAGAGCCCAATCCTGAGCACAAGTGCCAAAAATCAGTCAAAAATTTCAGAAAAGAAAAATTCATTTGTACTCAGACTTATTCACTTCAATATCGATTTTCTGTAGAGGTATTAGGATGGTATTTCCTGAGTAGTTTCCGAGTCGTGCCACAGAATATTGGGTGTGTTTGTGAAAGCTCTGTCACTCCTCACTCCCTGCAACTTCAGGCTTTTGCATGTCTGGAACAATCTTATTTTTTTCCGGTGTTTCATTAGCAGCCCCTTTCTGAGAAATGCCAGGTGGCACCATGCCCAGAATTGCTTGCCAGCTAATCTCAGAGGATTGGGCATTATGCCATTTGAATTAAAAGAGCTCAGCTCTAACTCACTGATAACATTTAGGAATCAAACCAATAAAATGGGAAAACAAAATGAATACAAATAACCTCTGAATGCACACAGATGATAGCTTTTAACTGAAAATGTTGTGGAGAAAGAAAAGAAAAAAAAAGCAGTAGAGGTCTTTTTTCCAAAATTTAAACCAGGGTTCAAGTGAGAAAAATCAGCTATGATTTCATTAGTTTCTGAAAACAGCAAAAAGCAAAAGAAGGAATTTGCACATTTAAGTACAGAGTTAACGTCACAGGGTTCCCTGTGACAGGGAGCTCAAACTTTAGGCAAGCTGTGCTATGCCAATCACCCCATGAAGTGCACAGGAGAAAGAGGAAGAAAAGAATTTGCATTTGAAGGGAACAATGGAGTTTCCCCCTCAATCCCTTCATTCTGGCATTTTGACATGTCCTTCTTAAAATAAAGGCGACATTTAATTTATGAAGACCAATAAAATCATAAATAGCCAGTTAAAAAGTCTGCATAATCCTAATGTTGTCCACATCAGCAGTAAAACATGGGATACTCCAGCATGCGCACGTAGATGAGCGGGCAAGAACACAGACTAACGATTCTGTAAATTTGAAACTCTTTTTCTATCACGAGTTTTTAAATTTTACAGGCTAGAAATTCCCACGTACAACACACCCCACAGGAGGGGTAAGGGAAGGAAAAACACAGGGCTAATAAGGATGTGACTATTAGGAAATAAAACAATTCAAAACCATTTCCTATAACACAGTTAAAGAATAATATGGGAGGCAACTTTGGCTTACTTTGCTGTCTTTATGAAGCATATCTGTGTTATTTACATCTTCTTGATTCTTTCAGAGACCAAGAGTCAATACAGGACATCTATTTTTCCCTTCACTTTGTCATACATGTCTTGGAGGGTCAGAAAGCACTGGTCTTGTAGTATTTAATAGCTAATTAATGGAGATAACAGCTAATCAAATTCAATAAATCATACAGAAAAAACTTTCCTTTTCCTGAGGCATAACAAAATCCAGGAATTTTTTATAAGAGAAACAACTGTGATGAGAGTTAGCGGGTCTCTTTCTATCTTACAAGCAAGGATAAAGCAGTTTTAACTTTGGTTGGAACAATCCCCCAACAGCTCAGATGGATGAAGGCCCGCAAAAGTCGCTTGCTTTTCCGTCTCTGTGAAGCATGGACATTAGCCATGGGCAGATGCTTCAGCACCATCCACAAAGAGGCAGGTATTTCAGAGAGGACACAGTCTTGTGTGAGATGCCTGCTCTCTCCCTGCCTTTGCCCCTCGTGTGCCCTGCTGGTGCGGGGGGCTGCAGGGACCTGCTCACCTTGTGCTCCCACTGCAGGAGGGGAAGCCAAGTGTCCACCGGGGCTGGGAGAGTCAAAAAGGAGCTCACACGCAGGCAGCTCTGCCCCTACCCAGCACGCTTTATTCAATGTCTGCTCCAAGCAGCCCTTGCCACTCCATGCGACCCCAGCTCCAGAAGCCTTGCCTGGAGGTGCCAACACCGGCACTGATGGAGCGCAGACGGAGACGGAGATGTAATGCACGGCTTGTTGCAAGCACCCATCGCTGGCTCCTGCCATCCATGTGCTCCCCTGCAGACACAGCCTGACAGCCCATGCCAATGGAGCGCAGGAAGGAGAGGAGCCTAGGAGTGAACCCTGCTGCACTGCTTTGTCCTTCCTCCTGACATGGCTTGCAGAAATGACCACATTAGAAACAACTAAAAAAGCAGGTCATTATTCAAACACTGAATTTCATCTGTAGTATCTTAATTTACAATACACACATTTCTTCCAGCGAGAATCACATCTGACTTGCTACTGATCCAGGCAGAAATTCAGAGGGAAAGGGACTAGCTTCTGAGGTGCTACCCATAAAAATGTCTACTACTGAACTTGTTAGCTGCTAATCATTCTGGGATTTCTGGGTTGCTTCATCAATCCTCAGCAAAGCTTGCTCATAATCAGACATTCAACAAACCAAAACCAGAACCAAACCCTGTTCTAATGAGAGCACAGCAGATTGAACCTAGAAATTAATGAAGGATAAGAAGTGGAATTACAGATGACATTCATATAAGGTCACTTCCACACCCCAGCAGTGTGTTTTTAAACAGATCTTTTAGCTGCTGTGGGGCTGGATTAGTTAGAGTGCTTACACCGACAAAGGTAGTCAGATTTTTAAATAATTCCATACATCCTATTTCCTTCAAGGGCATTAACACACCTCACAGAAGTCCTCAAGACATCAAATGCTATGGATAGCTAGAAACTACCCAGGATTTGTCCTCTGTGTTATAACACATCCATTGTTAGTACTAAGCAGTCATATAAGATGAATTTGCAAGAAACATATGCCCTCATACAAACACATACATATAATCAAAGTATATTGTGCCATTTGCATCTTTTTGGTACCTTGTTTTAGTCACACTTTTGATCAAAATACACTGTTCTTTTCCTCTATCAATAACATGGTTGGTAATTTATCAAATACTTGAATACCAAAAGAGACATTTCACTGAAAAATTGCATGCCCTGAAAGATGCAAAGCAATACTCACTGCCGCTGCTTTTGCTTTGGCTTGCTGGCCTTCCCCCCATCATAAAATGTGACAACAGACAGATTATAGTTTACAGATTGTAAGTAAAGTACCCTGAATAAAGAAGATCACTAACTAGAAGCAATCAGAAAAACATCTCACTTTGAAGCCTCTGACACTAGAAAACAGTAATGAAAGAAAAAAAAAAAAATCAAAGTTCCTGTGAGAAGCAACTCAGGATCTGAACTTCAGATTCAATTACTCCCTAAGCCTTGGATTCATAGATAAGCCTGAATGTGGCAAACGTGCTCTCTCTAAAGACTATCAAAACAAATGAGACTTTATCATGCAGTTAAAATCAAGCATCATTTTTCTATCATTACATCAGAATTTGCCTAAAGAAATCAACATTCCTGAAGCTGGAGCACTCTAGCCACGCTACACGTGCTGTCAGAGGCAGGTTAAATCAGTTGGGAATCCTAAATGCCTAGTATCTGCCTTCAATTTTCCCTGGCAGTTACTTCCTTAGCACTAGACTGCAGTGAATCAGTACACTGCCAGGAATGTTTCCTTTTACTTCTTGTATTGAGATACTGTCCTATGAAAATCCTAACTAAAAGAAATCTTTTGCAGGTAGATGGAAATTACTTCGCAGGCTACAGCCCTCACAACGTCACTGCACTACCCACCCACCAAAGACTTTTGCCACTACATAAACATTTTTGTGTGTCCCTTGGTCATGTTTTTGTTTTCTCTCAGACTACTTTCTGAAGGACAAAGCAAAATACTGTGAACAGATTTGTGTAAGTGCTTTGGCATGGGAGTGACTTTACACAGCAGCATTTCCATACCACCCTGATGGGGTAGGACAGTGCTGGTCCAGCAGCACAGACCAATGTCACACCAGTTTGTTCTGTCCTGGAGACAAACTCCCCCTCTCTATAGATCAAACCTGCAGAATCCACAGACACAGTTCTGCCTAAATCTGAAGAGATTAAGTGACGGCAAAAATGAACTGCTGTTTCTCAAGACAAGCACAAAAGAAAATTACCAAAAAGCTACAGAGATATGGTATGCACACATTTGGCTTGCACTTTCCTCCCTTTTGATAAACTTTTTTGTTTTAGTCAAAAGTAGCTTTCATGACAAGTCCTTGGTTGAAATCCTTGAAACTTTTACTCATTTGGCTCACTTAGATGAAAGCTCAAAACACAAAAACTTTTGTTTTCATGCCATCCCCAGCAAGCGGAACCAAAGCAAAGACTTGACGGCTATTTTATGTTTGAAATATTGGCTTCAAAGCAATGGGGACAGCACAGTGTGGGTGGGCCTGACACTACAGCTGTCTTAAAACAAAGAGCCTATATATCAAAAAAAGCTCACAAGAGACAGGATTTACCCGGAAAGAATTACATCCAACAGAAATGAATATGAGGAAGAGGACATGTATGCACATGTGTTCAGGGAAAGCAGGGGGAAAAGGGTAATGGTGCAGTTAAAAAACTAAAAACAAACAACAAAAAGATACTGAAGAATGTTGTGTCCACTTGCAGCTGTAACCATTTCCATGGGAAGTGTTTTTTAAAGAGCTTTCTGACTGCATTACACTATCAGTGCATTATCATAAAAATGAGAAGAGTTACTTGAGCTAGTAATGGGGCAAAACACTCAAAATGGTTTGTATTCAAATGAGGTATCCCATGCAACTATAGACTAACTTGGAATAACAAGATCCACAGGGTAAGCAAATAAAAATGTCAATGAGGTGGTTAAAGTTTAGGTCATTCTTTTCATCTCTATACTCCATTGCAGTGGATCCGGAGTGATTTTGCTGTTTAAGCAACAGGAAGCAGCAAACATTAAAATATCACATCCACAAAATTGTTGACGGCATGTGTTATGAAGATGATAGAAAGCCTAATTTTAAACAGAAGTGAGACAGATGAAGGTTACAAGGGCAAATAATTGCCACAATTGTGTCTATGTCTGAGTTTGCCAATGGAGTTTGTGACAGGTGAATAATTTTGATTGCAGCATCAGTTTAAAACATTTGACAGGTTTCCAGGCACTGAGAGCTGTAAGTTCCCAGAGTCTAGATTCTCTCCTCTTACTGTTCCAACTGCTGAAGCCAGTGTGTTCACACACAGCAGCAGTGTCTTCCTACGTCTGTCCCAACAAAAAGGCTACCAGGGAGTAAATCAACGTGGGCTTATTTCTGTCCCTCCCTCCTGGACTGCACAGGGCAATACAACACAGCTGGACAGAGCCACCTCACCTCCGAAAGATCCAACTTCAAACGAAAAATGATGAAAATGTCATCTGCTGTTTTGAAAAGGCCACCACGGTCCCACAGTACACACACTGTGCTTGAAAATGGCATTTCATCAAATCTTGGAGGTAAATTGGTTCACCTTTGGGACACAGGCATTGCAGAGTTGAGATGAGAAGTGAGAACTGTAAAGACACACACCCCTGTGATGCTGAAATCAATACCCTGACACCTCCCCCTTGGAAAAGACAGTGCTCTGGGTTAAGCTGCAACGTGTCAAACACCATTAGGAGCCTCTCCCTTGGAGCTGGAATGTTGATGATCCACACCACATGTACCCACCACTCTCAACAGCCTAACAGAGCTGTGGTTTTTTGGGCCAGCAATAAAGAGCATCATCAGCAGGGGCAGAAGCATTAGTTTAAAGCAAATCAGTATACCTTCGTATTGTAAATCTCTCCTTTCTCTCACACACACATGCACAAAAACTTGCTATTCACCGTCTGGTCAACAAAATTACATCTGTGCAGAAGCTGGGACCCTTCAACTAAGAACAACCATTCGGTGGGGGCAGAGGGATCTCCTTGATACCCAGAGAGAGAGGACATCCATAGCACCATTTGCTCCCGAAAGGGTCCTTCACTTCAGGGGCCGCCACACACATGAAAGCTGAAAGTCTCTTTTGCAAACCTCTCTTTGTTTTGTTTTTCCCCTTTGCCAACGACGATGACTCCAGAGTCATTGATAACAAAAGCAGATGTTTACAGCCTCATGGGAGGCTTCCCTGTATACAGTGGCTACTGCATTACACTGCATTAATCACTCCATGACATCTACCATATGTATCACATTGATTAGTAGGCATTTTAAATCCCATTGACAGTGGTGGGATTAGATGTGCACAAATATTAAAATGTAGACTCCTTCCCCATATGGTGATCATAAAAATGATTCTCTAAAACACTGGAGTTTTTTTAGGATTCTCATTCCCCCAACTGAAAAGTGTGTGGATGGTTATATATCTTGTTGAGAAACAAATATGAGGCTTTCTTAGCACTTAATGCAATTGCAGGATCTAAGATGAAGCCTTCACACTGTCTTTTATGTATTTTTTATATATTTTAAAAAGCAGACTTTTCATTCTTTTTTGCATATTTCTGGAAACAGTGCAAATATTTCTCGTCATTCAACACAACTGCCAACCCTGGTAGATTTCTCTACTTTATATATCTAGAAAAGGGCTTCTGAAAGATGAAACAAATATCCTTAAAATGACTCACTGATATATTCAGGTCACTGCTACCCAGCCCCGGCAGGGGAAACTCAACCTGTGAATTGCTTCCTGCCATCTATTTAGTTTTGTTTGTTTTCCTCTGGTTCAGTACAGATTATTGGTCTGATTCACTGACTGCCTTTCATCTGACACTGAACCCCTCCATTCTGACCATCAGTTTTCCTTTCATCCGTGCAGAATCCAGTGCTGTGGTATCTAATCTTCTATCAGCTCCATCCATAACCATTACTACAACTAAGACCTGTTAGTGCCAGTATAAATGTTAGGTCATTGGAAAATTATGGGTACAATTTACAGACTAAGCATTTCCCTGAAATTGCAAGTAAGGCTCTAAATTAGTAACTCACACAAACATTATTGCATTAAATGGAATGGAATTACTCATCAGCTGAGACCAAGACATCCTCAATAAACTTGTATTAGACATCCATGCACAGCAGAATCTGATTATCCTATGCTGATGGAGGCACAGATTTCATCCATCAGATGAGGATGGGTATAACACGTGAAACTTTTCTGGTGATGTAATTTACAAAGAAGACTTGATGCTCTCTGGGATGTGGCATTGTTACAACAAAATCTTGAGGAGATGACTTCCAACAAAATACATTTTATAAACATCACCTATTACTGCAAGCTCTGCGGTGCTGACTTCCAATTGCACATTCATTTCCTATGCCAAACAGAAATGTGAAATCTTGTATTATTATTTGAATATAACTTCAGGGGATGCTGGGATTCAGCTGTTGTAACTAACGAAGCCCATTTTTAGCGTTCATTTACTGTCATAATGGGAACAAGCTGTTTTCTTTACAAGGCTGATTTCATGCTCGGCATGGCCTACTGCAGTATATGCATGAGAAACAATAAAAGTAGATAAAATTATCAGATAAAATCCCTGATCTTTCCTACAAATAACTAAGGTGTTACAAAATCAGATAAAAAAGCAGTTTTTTAAAATGAAACACTAGGTAACAAGCTAGACAGCCTGGTCCATTTTTGCTGTACTGCAGCATGCACAGCCTGCTGGGTCTCCTGCTCATTTGCATCGGGATCCAAGCTCTAACGTGACAGACAAAATGGACAGTTCCTGCTCAGCCACCCCTAAAGATTAGGGTGTTTGGGATCTGCATGTTGGCAGGGCTCCAGGAGGCTCTGTAGCACACTGGGGATCTGGTGAAAGCAAACACCCAGGTTAAGTCTCCAAATCCCCCTGGCACAGAGTAACAGGTAACATGCAGGGGCATCTCTCCACTTTCTGTCCCTGCCCTCCCCAGCCTAAATGGAGAAGAAAAGGCAGCTTTGCAAATAACTGTATAGGGATAACTTTTTCTTAGCAGACTTCCTCAGAAGATGTGAGCTTTTCTGAAGGATAATGGTGAACGATCTTAGGGGCAACTCAAGTTTTTTGGTAGGCTGAGTTCACTGGCAATGACTGCCCTTAAACTGATGAGCAGCATCAAAGGTGTATCTCCTCCAGCACCCCCTTCTCTTCATGTCATGAAAAGAACTGTTGGGGCTACAAACTCAATGTTGTATTTTGTATCCTCATACTGGTAGTAAATTTAATCACAGCTCCCTAGACAGCACTCCCTGTGCTGGAAAGATGGGAGAATAGAGCATTTACATTCGGGAACATTTTTCTCCATTCTGGCACAATTTGTGCTTCGCATGACAAAACAACACTGCATGAAAGACAGCAGCTGAGGCTGTGCCAACTCTCAAGCATGCCAGTGAACTCTGGATAAGTTTTAATTTCACACTAAGGAGCTTGTTAAGTCACATTGGGACCTTCCTATTAAGTATTGCAACTGATAGATTCTGCCAGCTGCAAGCTAGTCCCATCGAGGTAAGCCCTTGCTGCAGCTCTCAAGTGAGAGAAGCAGGAGATGCATCTGGCTGCATGCATACGTTTCTCCTTACATATCGGCTACTGCCTCACTGGCTCTTACATTTATACCATAAGCATCTTCACAATCCTCTTCCCATGACCAGAATTAATTACAAAGGAAGTGATCTGGGAGGTGAAGAACTGATGTACACTTGGGACAACCCCAACACAATCATATTCCTGCAAGCGGGCTATGCCTTGACCACTAAAGTCCTCAGCACTTGAAATTGTGAGTGAATCCCCAAAGCAAAAAATACCATTTGTTTGCAAAGATTAAATATTAGTCTTTGCTTAGCTATTTTTTGATTATTTTCTCATATTTAAAATGGGCAGAATAGTATTTTCATACTTAACAGAAATTCAGATATGGCTTTGGAGCAGGCTACTTTAAGTTGTTTCACGATAGATTTATTTGTAAGCACAAGTTAAATATAAATAGATTTCTTAATGAATGCAGGATGGCACCAAACATTTGTTATATTCAGAACAGATTAGTTTTACTTTAAAAGGAGCAGAGGCCAAGCTGACCCATCACAGACAACTATGTAAAATGTCAATCTCCAGCCCAAGAGGTATGAGATTTGCTGCTATGCACCTCTTACACCTGGGTTTTCAAATAGCTGAGTAGTGAAGCCAAACGCCTTCACAAATTTTGTTGCACTTGGAACTTCACTTAGCTTCACAGCCAGCAATTTGCTCGCTGTTCAGACCCTCATCAGACATCTGAATGGCATCTTGCTTTATTACTCAGCAGATTTTAGACTTAAAAATAATTTTAGAGTAGCAAGGGGGGTGCAGGGGGAGTTGTCAAGATGCTTTAGCTCCGATGGCTATGATCTAGGATTCCAATCTGCTTTTGAAACAGCATGATTCCAACACAAGTCCAGCATGAGAAGTCGAGCTCTGTTGTTCAGTGGCACCACTCCTTCCCTAGCAGCAGACGCTTGGAAACGGCAGAAGGTGCAAAACCCAAATGACTCCAAGTTCTCCAAAACATTAGAAAAACACGAATCTGAAGCTCGCAGCTGCATTTTATCAGATTTATCCATATAAATAGACCAAATCCAAAGTGGATCCAGACCTGAACTTTTCACCTTGTGTCCCTCTGTGACGAAAATGTATCTCATTTTGTTTCTCAGACTAGAAATTCTTTAAAGACTTATATTATATTTCTAGCTAAGGAATGATGCTCTCACCAAAACCCTACTGTGCTATGGTGCCTAAAATAGTTAGCTCACTAATACTGTCCAGGTTTGGAGGTTACATTCTGAACAACATGTTTTGACTGAATAAGGATTTTTTAATAATCTTTTCAGTTTTCTCCCATCATTTATCTTCTTGGAGCATAAGCACTCTGAGCCTGGACTGGTTACAAATACCAGTGAAGAGAACACTGCTCTCCTGTGGGCACTATCAGAACATCATTAAGAGAGGAAGAAATGTTCAAGAGGATATCACAAGTCTTTTGTCTGGTCTTCAGTGTATCATATACCTTGGAATGTCTTATTAACTCTTGTATAAATGTCTCCCATAACGCATAATAAAATTACTGGTGACTGATCAACTACTGTTCTTTATCAAGCCCTGTCTTTCATCAAAACCAGATATTTTCACAATGATTCTGCAGTGTTTCTTTCCCCAAACTTAACCCAAAACGTCCCCTTTCAAATCCTCAAATTGCAAAATTTCAGACACCATTAAAATAAAAAAAAAAAAAAACAAACAAAAAAACCAAAAACTAATCACATGGAAATCACATGCACTAAACAAAAATATTATTATATTATTAGTATATGGGTTTTGGGGGGATTTCAGATCTCACAAGTTGGGAGTTTGAGTTTAATTCCACAGGAGGTGTGGAACTCAGATGTGCAAAACAGTGTACTTGGTATATAAAAAGAAGATTCCTGCTCCTTGATCCAACCCTGTTGCAAACCAAATTGAGAGCAACACTGGTTACACTGCTGTGCAGGATGCTCACAGGTATTAGTTTGGAGAACCTACTCTCATGTTAGCCCATGAATATGCGACATGAAGAACACTGAGTTAAAACAACTCCGACATAAGTCTGGGTTTGTATAAGTCACAAGATGACTTTAAGGTGGTTACCTGCACTGAGAGCCAGGAAACCAGAGCTCAGTCCTTCATAGAGGTCTCTCTTCCATTTGTTCCTGTGCTGCTGCAGATGCAAAAGCAGCAGGTCCTGCTGAAGGGCGAAGGAAAACATGGGAGCAGCAGATCTCCGTTTATGCTACGCAGGGGGAAGTCGACTTTCTCTCATAACAACAGATCAACAACTGTGTCAACCAAGAGCTCCTCTCATCATCACCATGGCATCATCCGTCCCTGGTGGAAATCTTGAACTACCTTAATTACAAAGTGCCATGGTTTCAGTTTGCCATACCTGCTAAGAGCTATCAAGGTGCAAAAACGCTACTACACTCAACTCAGCAAAAGAAAGTATAAAGTTACAGAATCAAAAATAATTTAGGCTGCAAGGGAAGTCAAGGGCACCTGGTCCAATCACCCACTCAAAGCAAGGCTCCAAAAACCTAGGTATGAGCTAGCTGCTGCGCTGTGTGCAATAAAACCAGAAAACATCAAGACACTCTGTTCCAGCTTTCTCTTTAGTGAGACCATAGCTGGCTACACCTCATTGTGAAGTCTCCATTGTCCTAAAGAAAATGATAAGACTCACTTTCTTCCACTGAATGGTTCTCAAATGCAAGGGACATACCATTTGAATGGCTGTTTTTTCTAACCAAAGACATCCATTACCCAAGAATCTGCAGCTGTTAAAATTGCTTAGGCTCCTACACTGAAATAGCTGTCTGGCAACTCAGAAGCAAAGGGTGAGACTCTACAGGATGGTTAAAAGGGAGCCCAAATTGAAACATGAGAGATAAAAAAATACATACGCTTGAGCTGAAAATGAGCTGACCAGAAATAAATTAGAAATAAATTTTTGAAATTAGAAAATTAACTTAGACAGTAATCAAATTATGGGTAAAAAAAAAGAAGAAAAAGAGCAAAATATCATTAATGATTGTAGTTTTCTTGTTTCCAGACATTGAAACCATTTGAATAAATACTAAAAGACGGGTGCTTTAGAGACAAATGACTTTTATCCCACCTCCCTCTCTCACTGCATGAGTTTAAAATTGCAGTGCTTCTCAGCACTATATATAAAAGGTAGGGACTTCAGGGACTTGCTCACATTGCTATGTCAAGTGAGTATCTCCAACAGGTTGCAACGTTTATTCAATTCACATTTGAAGTTCTTCATGAAGGCCTTCTGAAAGCATGCGATGTGTGAGCAAATGGCAGAACAAGTGATATAACACTAGTTTTACTAAAAAGCAATGGATAGCTTCCTGTTTGCTCCAAGAGGTTGCATGTGGCCATGAATATCTGGTTGCTTTACTGGTCTGCCTATCTGATTTGCTTAAAACACTTTTTTTTTTGCTTTAATGTTCTCCTCTCTGTGTCCTCTAAGAGTATTTGAGTTCTGCCTGAACCTTGGTAGTTACTTCATTACTGTACTGCCAATTAATGCATTAAGCATACAGCTTTTTGAATATCAAAATAGCTTCAGAGCAATGAATATCTATCCCTTGCTTATTAGACCAACCAGACTTTGTGATTTCCTGTTACATACACCTGCTTTCCCCTAAGGTATCCCTCAGATGAACTGTGTAATTACACTAGTTCTGTACTCTCCCACAGCTTAGACTTATTTTCTGATCTCTTTCTCACCATTCAAGTGCTTGCTGTAATGAAGCAACAGACCTTCAGCTAAGGGCTGCATTGCCACAGGGAATATATCCAGGCATGAAGGGCTGGGAGGTGACTTCCAGCCAGGGGGTGACATGGGCTGGAACCAAAACAAAAATTCCCACGTCCACCTGTTCTGCTTATGGACTCTGTGGTCTCCAGCCAGAAGGGCAGGATATTTCACACATAAACCCAAAATGCCAATTGTGCAATTCCTTACAGAAAATAAGCCTCTGGCCAGTCAGATTTAGCCCCATCAAACAGCTGCCAGTGCAGCAAAAATAACCCAGGGATCCTGCAGAGAATGAAACAGTGAATGTTATCACATCACACTGGAACCTCGCACCATCAGATGAAGAGAAACCACAAGTACTTCAGCAACACCTTAGGTGAAAGCGTACATTCAGCCATAATTAAGCATTGACACAGAATGCTGTTATTTAGGTATCGTTTAAAATGTCACGCATTTGAAATGCCCACTTTTGAAAGGTCTCCTCAGGGCATACGAGGAGATCAAGTGTCTCACAATGAGGTTGCAGTTTGGACAGACAAGAGAAGAAATGTGACTGTCTGCAGCTGGATTTCTATTCATAACCATCAGTCCCATCCTGCAGCTGATACTTCCCCTTTTCAGTAAGGAAGGATGTCATTTAACTGAGAGTAACCCATGAAGAAAATTTCTGATTCCTCTGAGAAACTCTCTGGGTAGGCATGTCTGGATCTGTGTTAAAGGTTAAAAAAAATATTTAAAAGTCATGCTGAAGTAAAACATTTGAGTTTAGAATCTTGTAAATATCATGACCTGTTATATTTATGACATCTTTTCTATTTAAGCAGTTAAGATTTAATGTCATAAAATAAACATCTCACATCAGAACTTACCCATAATCAAGCTCTTACAAACTGATAAATACCTGTTATGTACCAATTTCAGATCAAACCACTATTTAAACTCCATTGATGAAAATTTGGCGATGAAATTCTCATGTTTCCTGAGAATCTGAAATCCTCGAAAGGATTTTTTTTTTGTTTTAAATTCAGACAGATAAATAAAAATATTTCTGTGAGTAATCAAGATTAACGCACAATGGCATACCATGACAACACTTGGATTCCAGTTCTTAATGTAAAGTTGTAATTATTGCCATATTACTGCCCTAAATGCAACACGATTTGGGATTACAACCTTTCCAACTCTGAAATTGTGCCCACTCAACAGCTGAAGCTGTTTGATACATTTTCTAATCCCGCATAAAATCCTATAACTACAGAAGCCTTTGGATTTTTCCTGTAGTTGAACTCTCTATCGAGTACATTTGAATTATTTCAACTTCTCCCACCCTGTCCTGAGTCCTTTCAGCTTCTAAAGCAATGATGCATAAACACACAGTTAATACAGAGAAATTAGAAGCTATTTTGAAAAATGTCTTCAAAAGCCTCAGTAATTAGAACAATGATTCAGATTGAAAGGTGTAGCTCCCCAAACCCAAGTTATCACAAACGTTTAAACTTCCTCTCTGCCCCAATCCTTCCCTTGGAAACCAGAGAGACTCTGCTGCAGTATGGGCATCGTATAGTTGGGGAGCTAAACTGCACCTCCTTAGCAAGCTGTGAATGTCACACAGAAATTTCAGGTGGTTCAGCTCTTGTCAACACTGCTGAGGCACCCATTGCATCTGCCCTTGCATTTCTGCTGATATCTGAATAAATGTGTGTATATGTGAGCAAGGCTGCGTGCGGTTTTCACGCCTGACGCTCTGCTAATGCCGGTCAGCATTCAGCATACATCTTTAATGACATATTTTTAGGACTGTTGAGAGCCTTAGTGCAACCCTGCTCTTCTCTGCTAGCCATAACACGGTACCACAAATAGCTCAGCAGTTGGCAGTGCTTTCTATGTCTCATAAAAAGTTACTTCTAATCACAGACCGGGCTTTTCTACACGTACTACTCTGTTCAAACAGGCAAAATATATTGTGGGTGTAACACTATCTTTTTGGGCAAATATCCTAGACAGAATTTAACTTTTTTTTTTTAATTTTTTTAAATAGTCTGATCTAGAATTGCAGCCTAAAGACTCAATATGAAATTGCAGCAAACACTTTTGTGTTACTTCTTTCATCTTGGCTTGTTCTATATTGTTTAGAGAAATTTCACAGAGCAGGGCTAAGCATAACATTTGTTCTCATCACCTTTTAAGCTGCAAGAGTTATCTGTTGCATCACATCCAGTTTTTACTTATAGTCTTCTCTCAAAACACCATGTATCTATCTATACATGTATCTATCTATAAGTGGCCTTAGGTTTGAAATAGGGTCTGAAATCCCACTCAGATGCAAGAGACTGACAGAAAAATACCCAGACACAAAACTGTACTGGAACGTAATCAATCTTCCCCTTATTCCTGACTTGTTCCTTTCAGCCCTCAGTTACACACAACCTTTTGTCTTCTCCACTGCCCGCAGCAGAACAAAACCAATGCACAGTTCAGCTGCCTTCCTTAGAAGAGGGCCTCAGGAAAGCTGCTCCTACAATGGGCTTGCTGTTGGGAGAAACCCATCTTCTAGCCACCACTAAAACATAACATCTGAAAAAGGGCAAAAAGCATCAGCCTGAAACATTCACGGAAATATGTGTACCAGTAAAGTGGCTAGGTATGTCAAGATACCATCTATCTGATCATATTCCTGTGTTCTCCAGGTATGGAAATAAAAAAAACAGGCATCTGTCTTATCTAGTAAAATATGAGAATACACTGAAAAGTTTTACTTCAAGGCTATAAATTATGAAAAGAGATTTTGCATAGCCTTGGAAAATACTTCAAACTGGCAGTGTTTCCTCCAGTGTTGTGAAAACGTGAAATGAGAACACAGCCAAGGCAGGGTCTGAGGGTGGAAGGATTTAGAAAAATACAAGTATTTTCAACCCAACATTCCCACACCTTTTTCAGCTCTGCGATTAACCACACATTGAGCTAAACTTTATAGAAAAGAACAAGGAGTTGTGTTATGCAGAAGGCCACAAGATACAATAATTATCTGTGCCATCTCCAGCACAGACCATGAGGGATTGAGGGGGACAGGCTATTTTACAGATCTAACATGTACCAACCAAATAACTGCCACAAGTGACAAGAAATACCCACCTGGTTAGTGCTCTCAGAGCACAGGTCAAGGAAGCTGCAGTGCCCATGGAGCATGAGAAGCCTACACCAAGGGCCAGCAGTCACCTCTTGTGCTGAAAGCTGGCCACTGAATCCTGCTGTCAGGATGTCCTGGGGAATCCCGATTCTCCCTGACACAAAGCATTCAGCATTCTGGGGACAACCACTTCATTCCCTGAGCCAACAAGTCCATGAATATTACAAGCTACTACTCCAATTTTCAAACAGATCTTCATTTATAAATTTCCTATACACTGACCAGATTTTGTCAACAAATGAGTAAAAAGCTCAAATAGGTATAAACATTTTAACCACGTACTTATCAAACTCCTACTTGTTTCTCTTACATAATAAAAGTAAAACTGACAGTTGACCTGCAATTTCCAGTATTTATCAAAGCCAAGTGGTCTAATAAAAGCTGGCAGTAGTCTTCAGGACAACTCTCAAAAGCAGTGAAGTGACTTAACAGCCAGGGTCAAATCCTGAAAAAGTGATCTAGGATATGGATCATAAACACCTAAGTGGCAGTAAGAAAGAGGTAATTTTTCTTTTCCAAGCCAGTAGCAGAGCATGCTGATAGGAACTCAGCAGAAGCTGAGTCAGTTCCTGGAACTGACACCTCTCTCCAGGTGCTACGCACGCCTGCTCCCAGGACAGGCTGGACCTGCTGAGCCACACAACATCTACCCATGCACCACTGCCCATGCCCAGCTTGTGGATACCAGCTTTGGGCACATCTGCAAGAGGAATTGGAGACTCTTGCATTCGTGGAACTTTACTGATTTCAGACAGGACTCTCACAAATTCATTGATGCCTTGATTCGGTTGTCAGAGGTGAGAGAAAGGCACGTACATTCAACAGCAATCTCCTTTGCTCAAATCTGGACCCAGCCCCTGGAATAAGCTTCCACACTCCCTCCTGCTGGACGTGAGAGCTCCGGTACAATCAAGCTGTGCTCCAGAGACATGATCAGGCCCCATGATTTGACTGTATGCTTTCCAAACTCATGCTCTTGTGCATTCCTGGTTTAGAAAGTGCTTCTTCAGTGACACTACACAGTTGAAACAAAGACTAACAAGTTTTTCAAGGAGTTTATCCGAAACATGTTTGCATTACATTCCACAGGTGATTATGAAGCACAGATGGAGACAAAACAAAGTTCTTTATGCCAGATTAGTAAGGAGAGAGACATGGTAGCCACAGCCCTACTCAGAAGCTATACAGGTCCATATACAAGACTAGGGGTGGAGACAGAAAGTCAGATTGCAATCAGGGGTCAAAAAAAAGAGGATCTCCTATAGAAAAAAAATGCAGTTTATACAGGTTACTACTATGTGAAAAGTGGAAATGACAAACAAAAAGCCTCCCAAAATATAATACACAACATTCTAATTTGGGGGCATGTTAATAATTTTAACTAAAGTAATCATATGTAGTTTCAGTCATGCTTTGCACTTATGATCCAGTTTCACTAAAATGATGTGAACATATAGCCTCAAAGACTATTAAGTAATATAAAAATATTCTTGAATAATGTTTGTAGGTATTCTCTTTTTCCTGTTTGTCTCCAGAGGATTAAGTCAAGGTAGATTTCAAACAAACATTGAAGAAAGCAAGGAACACGCCTTAAACTCCTGCACTTCAAAATTCAAATAAAAATGTCCTTCCAAAGTCAAGATATGAATAACAATCCTTGAAAATGGTTGGTACATCTCATCTTTTTCACTCTACACACAAACACACTCACTCATGCACTGGGTTGCTGGAGCAGCAGCCCCTCAGCTAAGAGACAGGACTTCCCAGACCTCAGCTTGATGTAGAGACCTGAGCTGCTCCATTCCCACAGGAAATGTCAACTTGAGGAGACTGCACGTGTAGTTAATTCCAGTTAGCAAATTATTTTCTAACACTAACACTAAAAAAAACCTCTTACTCTGAAAAAAAACAGACAGGGCTGCAATATATGTAAATACAAGAACCTGAAGATTTTGAGATTGAGAATAAAAGGAGAACCTAAGGTGCATGAAAAACAGTATTTTGCCAAACAAATATCAGTACCAACAATGAAAAAAACAGAGAGTATGGGATGTATCTGTATTTTCTACCTCTGGAACTCACAAAACACTGGTTTCCAATGCCCCTTATAAAGACTCAGCCCACTGACTTACAGCTAGTGTTAAAAAAAAAAAAAAAATCATTTTACTTCAGTGTCAAGTAAGATGAGCACAGATGTTCTGCAAAAAGACCATACAAGGAAGAAGAGAGGTGAAGAACATGTCTATGTATTTTCTAATTGTGTTTCAGCTATTGTTAAACTAATTTTCTGGCACTCGAATATTTGAAGAAAAACAATACTTACAGAAAATTGTGGAGAACTGAACTTATTCAAGGAATGCTGCTCAGCTTATAAATCAGATTTTTCTTTGTACTGCTAGAATACTCACTGACTTGCAAGCAGGAGCAGTAAGGGTGACATCTCTTGATCTCAACTCAGGTCTTCATCTTACAGAGTGCGAAATTCTCACTTGCAAAGAAAATTAAGCCTAGGAGGATAATCTTATTTTGGTATGTTGTCCACCTTCAGGGTTTTTATTCCTACAGTATCCAATAAAATCTTCTACTAAATAACAACAGGGAGTTTATTTCCTCACCTCCTTTCTTCACTGTTGCTTCACATAAACAGAAATATTATCATTTAATAATACTTCTCTTTAGAGATAAACATGGTAAAAATCTCTTTTCCCTTTTGCACAGTGTTGTCATATCTGCTTTGAGATACATAACAGACTCATAGACCTCACTGTGGGACAGAAACATAACCTCAATGTTTTTCAACAGCCAATTAAATGCCTTAGATGAAAGTTATGTGAAATTTTAATCAAGACTAAGCTGTCTTACAGCAGCAGAGCTCACAATGGCATTTGGCAGGCCACACTTGGCAACTGTACTCTCTAAAATCTATTTCAGTCACCAAAAGGAGAGGAGCATGAAGCTCCTTGTATTCCCCATTTTGCATTACATACTCATGGCTTGGTTGATCAAGTTCTGATGGAGGGGTAGCTATGTTTACATCAGCATTTTCCAGATACACCTCCAAATACTCGTCATATTTAAGAGTGGCTTCAGCACTGATACTACACAGGAAAACTAAAAAAACCCAAGCCCTTGTGTGGTCCAGGACTGTAAAGACAGAAACCAGCATTTTGAGCTGTAACAGGAAGAGGCTGATAACTGCACAGCATCTGGAGGAATGATGGAAAGCAATTCAAGAGAGTTATGGAATACATGAAGAATAATTAGTCTCCATTAGCCAGGTTATTTTCAGTGACAGGATAAGAGGCAACGGGCACAAATGGAAACAAAGGAGGCTCCGTCTGAACATCAGGAACCTCTGAGTGTGACTGAGCACTGGTAGAGATTGCCCAGAGAGGCTGTGCAGTCCCCATCCCTGGAGATGCTGAAAGGCCATTTGGACAGAACCCTGGGGAACAGGCTCTAGGTGTCCCTGCTTAAGCACCTGAGACCAGGTGACCTACAGTGATCCCTTCCAATCTTACCCATTCTGTAATTCTGTCACTTGCATTTCTCTGTTTATTCTATGTATATCCTTCCAGACACATTGATGGTTAGCTTCCTGCCAAAATTAAGACAATGGCAGATGAAGACTAAGCACCAGAAATGCAGTTACTGAGTGTAATTCCAATCTAAGACCTAGACAATGAATACATGGATGAAACGGAAGCAAGCACTGATACTTTGGTACAAGGCTTCATTTCTCAAGCTTGGTCTGGCGCCCAGGACAAAGTGCAAGAGTTAATATAATTCCCTTACGATGTAAAAATTAATGTAATAGACCACTGTTGTTCTCATGTGAAAGAGGATATAATGTAGACTTTGTGAAACAGAAAAAAAAAAAGATGACCTAAAATGTATAAAAATTAATACTATGATGCAGACTAAGGGAACTCCAGCTAAGAACTGGCTGATGTGAGGCTGACAGACTAAGTGGTGAGTGGAGGCTGAGACATGAGCAGAGTAATGAGAAATTCTGAAAGTTTGAGTTTACAAGGCTTACTAAAAGCACACCACAAAACTTGTATAAATGTACACTTACTGCAAAAACCTGGCGCACAAACTATCCTCTTGTGCTGTAAAAGATGCTTGTTGGGCAATTCTATTTCAACCACCAAAAAATACAGGATAGGAATTACTGAGCCAAAGCCCAGCTCCTTGAAGCAACTACACAGACCTGCAGGGCTCTGCAGCTGAACAGCCAAGCTCCATTAATGAAGAGCTGAAGGATCCATCTCCCAAGGTGACCAAAAGCTCAACATAAAAACAATGTTCCAACCAGCCAAGACAACAGTTACCTTAGGAACATGAAGGATAATGTTCTCTCAATTGCAAACCTTGTTGCACACGCCGTATCAGGTAAATTCCCCAAGGGCTGTATGAAGCAATGGGGCCATGGCTTCAGCACAGCGAGGCTCCCACCCATGACACACAGCACACAGATTACAGAATCACAGAATATGTTGAGTTGGAAGGGACCCATCAGGATCATCGAGTCCAACTCCTGGCCCTGTGCAAGACATGCTGTCCTCTTCTCTAAGGGGGTCCGAAAGCAACCCAGGATCAAAAGCTTTCTTGCAAACCTCCATAGGAGTTGAATGATTTTTTGCTGTGTCTATACAATTCTGTGAAGATGAACCACTGGCAAGTCACTACCAAAGAAAGAATTCATGTATAGCCTTGCTGTAAGGTATCTTGAGGGGAGGGGGAATGGAAGGGAAAAGGAAAGCAAAAACCTTAAAGAAACAAAGACTGCAATTACTCAAGAGTTATTCTTTCCAAAAAAAGATTCAAGACTGTATTTGTAATGGCAATAAACACTTTAGTTATATGCTTACTGTGTTTCAGATTAGCAGATATGTTAGCAGTCTGTCATACAATAGCTTTAGGGGCCAAATAGTTTGCTCAATTCAAGTATCTACTCTGAGACCCACAGGAGAATCAGTAAAACAATTTGAGCCAAGTACTTGTGTAAAATACTTATTTTGCCAGCACCCTAAAGAAAATAAGCAGAAAAATCTCAAATTGCAACTTAAACACGAACATCTATTACCGTTTCCTTGTGGTCTATAAATCTAATCCTACTGCCCATACATCAGACTTAGCCCTGCCTTCTGCAACTTCTCAAGTGTCCTCTCTTTTAGGAAGTCTTAATCTGTGTTAGCTTTTGTTCTTCATGTGCATTTAAGGTGCAAAACTACACCTTGCTTCCTGAATTTATGTCTTTGAAGGACCTCGCAATGACTTTTAGTTTTCTCCTGTTCCTAATGTAATATATTAACGTAAATCAAATCAAAGGAGTGGTGTGGCAGCTGTCCTGTGACGGATTCCGATGATCAGCAAATTTATCACAAAGCCAAAAACGGAGAAGTTCAGTGAGAGCAATTTCAGAGGCAAAAAGGGCCATCGTCCTTTCTGAAAGCACTTCTATTCTGCCAGTGTCAAATTACCAAAAGATGAAAATTGGTTTTGAAGTTAAAATTGTCCTTAATTTTAATTTGTTTTCTGCAATGTTGGCCCTTTAAAGCCATTTTTTGTTAAAAAAGGTCTTTTTTAACATTGGAAAGATAGGTCTTTCCAATTCCTAGACAACCACTCAACCATTCAGAAAAATGCTTGAACAGTCCCTTCTGAGGAACATAAATAATGTTTGTTTTTTTTTTTTAAATGGTTAAATCATTCATCTGGTGTAACAATGTTCTGTACTTATCTTTATGAATTTATACATCTTATGCCCATATAAGTGCAAATCTTCGAATTTGAAACATTTGTGAAAATTACACCACAGTCTAGTAATAAAAAACCCAGACTACTTAGCATCATTCTTAGATAAATAAATTAATAGTGAAAAAATAACCTATCAATTATGAAAATAGTATCAACATAACCACTTACTGTATCCTTAGCAGTATCCTAAGTCTACAATTAGCTAATAATAAAATTCCTTTTTCCCTTTATTTCCAGGCCATGTTTCCCTGTGGTCAACAAACAGTACAGAAGGAAGGATTAGAAAGCTATCCCACAGAAAGCAGCATGAATGCTTATTAACCTCAAAAGACTGACTCAGAGGAAACTACATTCCAAAACTTGACACATCCTACTTCTTGTATCCCAACCAGCTCTGTGGTTTCCACCACGATTTCTCCATTCTCCAGCAAAAACATCAAACTATTTGGAACCAGATGCAGTTCAGACAGTAATGGAGATCCCAAAACACAGCTTTTCTGAGCCATGGACAGACATCATCGTCCAAGACTGGGCTTAAGCAGAGAAGCATGGTTAAATGCAGATGTTATTCTACTGGAGATGTGATGGCTTTGAAGCTTTCCAACTCGTTTTAAAAAGTTGCTACACAGGAAGAATGCTGTCAGAATGCTGTCATATGCAACAGTGACACAGCTGCTCACAAAACACCCAAAACGACATCTTCAAACTTCTCTGCCTGCCCTTTGTCAGCAGGACACAATGAGGCATCCATTTTTTCTGAACGTAGGACTGTATCTTACAACGAGTTGAATAATAGGAGTGATTTTTAAAATACTTTTTTCTAGGATACTACAGTGCAAACTCCTGATCTGGTAAGATGCTTTTGAGGCTTCCTGGTTACTACATCTAAATTACTAAACTCAGTATATTTTCTCTTTAAAAAACAGGTTAAGTCACATGAACAAAAAGCTTATAAGAAAACAATTAGTTCATCATTTAACAAACTGGAAGTCAATATAAATATCCTTTAAACAAAAGTACTTGAAAAGTGCTGAACAACAAAAATCCAGAGAAGATAACTGTATGCTAAAATATATTAATATTCTACCATCTGTTCAGCAGCTGCTTTCAAAAAAAAAGTCTCAAAACCTTATAATGATTAAAATAATTTCATATTTCCACGGAACGAAAGGAGAATACATCTTAAAATAAACAGATTCAGCTTCCATTATCTCTGTAGTAGGAGCAGGAAATAGTCAAGAATGGAGTTACAGATGTTTTTTCATGACCACGAACACACAAGGTTCACCATGTTCTGAAACGTGCCACTATCTTTTGCCTGAAAAACATACGGCAAAAGCTAACAAAGGATGGCAACACTGAGGAGGTCAAACCATGAAACAATTACAGAATTTCATGAGGTGGTTCATCACGTTAGAGGATTTCCAGCTGCATAAATAATGGAATAATGGAATCATACAATGGGACTTTAAAAATCATCCAATCCCAATCCCCCTACCATGGGCAAGGACACCTTCCACTAGACCAGATTGCTCAGAATGCCATTCAACCTGCCCTTCAACACTTCCAGGGATGGGGCACCCACAGCTTCTCTGGGCAACTTGTTCTAGTGCCTAACCACCCTCCCACTAAAGGATTTCTTCCTAACATGTAATCTAAATCTCACTTCTTTTAGTTTAAAACCATTCCCTTCTGCTCTATCACTATCTGCCCATCTAAAAAGTCACTCTGCTTCTTTTTTATAAGCTCTCTTTAGGTACTGGAAGGCTTCAGTGACGTGTCCCTGGAACCATCTCTTCTCCAGGCTGAACAACCCCAGCACTCTCAGCCTGTCTTCATAGAAGAGGTGCTCCCACCCTCTGATCATCTTGGTGCCCCTCCTCTGCACCTACTTAAACAGGTCCATGTCCATCCTGTGCTGGGAACCCCAGAGCTGGATGCAGCACTCCAGGTGGGGTCTCACCAGAGCAGAGCAGAGGGCAGAATCCTCTNTGCTGGCCACACTGCTGTGGATGCAGCCCAGGACACATTTGGCTTTCTGAGCTGCCAGTGCACATCGCTGGCTCATGTCCAGCTCTTCATCCACGAGAACCCACAAGTCCTTCTTCACAGGGAAGGACTGTCAATGAGTTCTTCCTCCAGTCTGCGCTCATGTCTGGGATTACCCTGACCCAGGTGCAGCACCTTGCCCTTGGACTTGTTGAACCTCATGAGGTTCCTGTGGGCCCACTTCTCATGTTTGTCTAGGTCCCTCTGGATGGCATCCCATCTTTGTGTCGTGCCAATTGCCCCACTCAGCTTCCTGTCATCTGGAAACTTGTTGAGGGTGCACTCGATCCCTCTGTCTGTGTCCTTCATGAAGATACTGAAGAGCAACGGTCTCAAGACAGAGCCCTGAGGGACAACGCTCCTCACCAGCACTGGCCTCAGCCTGGACACAGAGCCACTGACTACAGCTGTCCAGCTGTGTCCATCCAGACAAGTCCTTATGCACTAAATAATCCACCCTTCAAATCTATGTCTCTCCGATTTGGAGATAAGGATGTCATGTGGGAAATGAAAGATCATGCTCATCCATTTTAGACCAGATTTAAAAGTGAATTCTCCCAAGTATTCTTGGGTTTCTCAGTTCAGCATTTAGAAAGTTTCTGATATGGTCAGAAATTTCATGTTCATACTAGCAATGAACGGCCTTCTTTACAGTAAACACTTACCACAACCTCCCATGGCATGTAAGCCATTCTGTTAACCACAGACATATGTTGCATATTACTATTTGCGGTAACAATCTGTTTGCATTCATAATCTTTTATTCTGGTTTATCAGTGAACCCCTGTCACACAATGCATATTCCCATCAGTGGTTTTGGGTTTTTTAAATTTTTTGTCTTGTCTTTGTTAACTTGTTTCTTTCAATTTTTTGAAGTTTATGATTTAAAAAAATAACCCTCAAACACTTAATGACATAAAATGATATGTAGAAACAAAACAATGCTATTGTGAAATTTCAAATAAACATGATCTAACAGTTCTAGTCTCACTTTATGCTCTCAGGTCTCTGATATTCCAGAAAATAGTTTGTTACAGGTCTCATATTTTTATCTGCACACACTAATGCTACCATGCTTTTTTAATGAACATGATAATTTTAAAGAATATTTTTTAAAATACTAGGAAAAGGAGAAATAATTAATTCAGCACCAGTTTAATGAATCCAGTACATCCCTTTTCATCCTTCTAATGAATAGGAAATTCACTGAGGCAAACAGTGCTTGCTGTCCTCTTTTCTGCTTTCCCAAAGAGATCTGGCAGAATCAGACTTCTGTTTTGCCATGGCCAGCCAGACATGATTTTTCTGACAGCAAAATTCCTGATGATTGAATTAAGGACTTCTAAATGAAAGCCAGCCAGATGATTCAAGCTGCTTCTGTTAAAACAATGAGAAATACTTAATTTGCCTAAATCAGTACCCATGCACCAGCCAGAGAGTCCCTCAGCGGCTCACACAAAGAGATAAGATGCAGCATCATCTTCTTGAACGCAAGCAAGTAGGTATCAGGAGGGTGGGATGGGGCAGGGAGCAGATTTGAGAAAAGGGAGATGGGGGTTTAGGTAGAACAGGCATCAACCCTCAGTTTTGGTTCCCCATTCTGTCAGATGCTTTGCCTTTGAGGAGGGCAAAGAAAGCCAGAAAGAAATCATTCAGCTTAATGGTCACTGTCTATTCTGCTGCTGCTTTGAGCATAAAGAACTTGTACCACCATGCGTGCTAAAAGTAAACAAAGCCTTTTTTTTTTTTGCAATATATTCTTATTTTTGGTTTTAATCAATTTTTCCACATTTCCATTGTCCTTTTCCAGTTCACAGAGATTGCTTCGCTCAGCTTTTCTAACAGCACTGCTTTTGGAAGCAGCATAAGGTAACCTGGATGCTGTCCTTTTTGGCCTGCTGTGCTCTTGCAGTAAATTTTGAGAAAAAACACCACATCAGCACAATTTCAGAACTCAGGTTCCTTTGCAAATCACGGCAAGCAAAGAATTTTGCAAGTTGGCAAAGAATCAGAAGGACATCACCATAGTCAGGAGTGCAGCAGTTACAGATCACAGAGAAAACCCTGAGGACATTGAGGGTTGCATTTCCAAGGGCATGGGTTTTACCACCACAACCAGATAGCGAGCAGACTTTTTAAATGCTGCTTTCCAAATGAGGGCCAATGGGATTTTTCCACCCTGTCACTCAATATTATAGAGTTAGCAAACATTTTTAATTGATCTATCTGGTTGTTCCCATCCTTCAAATAACCTCTGTTGACCTATCACTCTAGGCTGTATACTGCAAACTTTGTGCCTCTGCGGAGTTCCACATTAAAACACTGCTGGTTTCCTCTGCAAATTAAACAAAAACCTTGTAACTGCACTTTAGGCAATATAGCACCAACACACATGAAGTCTTTTAGTCAACAACCTTTCAAAACACACACTTTTTTCTCTCTCAGAAAGTGGTGTTTAAATCTGAAATACTACATCTCTTCTTAAATTCTGGAAAGCATTCAGCTTCCCTTTACCATCGCAGATCATTTATCTTGCGAGAAGTTTCCGAGTGCTTGCTACAGAGAAGAAATTTTTAAAAGGCACAGAGGCAGAAAACATCATGGTGCCTGACACTGGGCTCTGGACCTGACTCACCCAGGCTGCACCATGGAGAAGGCTGCACTCAGACCCATCATTTCAAGTGGCCACTACTTTCACACCTGGAGCTGTGAAAGTGTAAGCAGAGGCAACACAAAATTATATGCTCATTTTACTCAGGATTTAACAAGTCTTTCTCCAGAGAACAGTTTTGTTTCTTTCTGACCTCCATCCCAACATACAGAAATTTTCAAGAAAGTATCTAGATACAGAAGACCTTTGTAAGATAAAGTTATATAGAATGCAGAGAGCACAGACAGACCTCTGTAGTGATTTTTTTTCAGTTCCTCTCATATTCACCTTGGTCCAATTTTTGAAAACAGAAATCCTTGCGTTGAGTACCTCCTCCTGATCCTCTTCCCCCACAGAGGAAAAAAAAGTTAAAAAAAAAAAAGGATGCATCAAGATGTCTGGCATAGTCATGGCTGAGACACAGCTAGGGGGCATTTAGGTACCTAAGACAGAAAAGTGTAAACTTTTTTAAAGTGTAAGTTGCCCACTCTTTCCTCTGAGGCAGAATGGGAACATAACTTAGAACTTTCTGTGGCCTTGCAAGTAAAATGTAAAATAAGCAAAGTATCTGTTTGTGGCCACTAAAAAGTTGGGTTTTTTGTCTTTTTGGTTTTTTTCCAAATGAAGATAAACCTCCCCCTTCTGTGAAGCTGAAAACATTCAACTGCAGCCTTTATCTCAGTCTTCAAAAACCTTCAAAACTCTGGCAACAAAAAAATACAGAACCTTGTATGAATACGGCCAAGTGAAGAAAATGCATGCAGCTCTAAGGCTTGTGTAACACTGATATGTCTTAAATGTAACAGATTACCACTTAAATTTAAAAGGACTAGAGAGCAACACAGGTAATTAACCACTTCGAGGTGAATGCTCAAAATGCACACATTTGGGTGTAAGAGTCACTAAGGCAGGGGTGGGATTCAGAGTTGAGAGGACCAACTGGTAGCACTGGAAGGTAACGGAAAAGAAAAACTATCATCTGAAAGTTAACTGAACTTATTTTCTGCTCTGCTGAGTGAGTTTTTCTTCTCTAAATTCATTCTGGCCAGATAGAGATATTTACATAGATCTCATTTTGCAGCATGATAATAAGAGAAAGTCTTTACACATAAAAGTTGTCTGGTCACTGATTACAAGCTTCTTTTTAAAGTTTTTTTCTTTACTTGGCAGTAATTTCATTTTTCACCATCAAGCCAGCCACACCATCCTGTGAATTGTAATTCACTCATCACCAAGCAAAGGCAATCTAATCCTTATCTCGTTAGTCAGTACTGGTTCCTCAGCTTCATTTATTATTTGTTCTGTCTGAAATACTTAGACGCTGGATAGAATGGTAGAATTTTCACAGATGCATATAAGCATTTAATACAGCCAAGTGACGTGAAGACTATGGACTGGGTCCAGTTAATTAGGGCCAAGGTGTCGGCTTCTGCAAACTCTCAGTGTGATTATTTGCTGGATGAAGGGGGTCTGTAACACCTGTAAAACACATTCATTTTCAGAAATCTCTGAGATACTTCAAGCTGCTATGGCCAAAATCTTTTTTCAGTCTGATGTGAAAGAAAGTGAGTGGTTTTCTGTCCTAGTCCTAGAAAGCCTTTTTTGTAAGCATCTCCTTTCCTCTAGAGACAAAACCAGTGCCAGACAAAAACAGCCACAGTTGATGCAGTGACACAGAGGCAGGGGAAGCTGGCATGTCCTCCATCCCACACCAGCATCCATCTAATGGATCATCTCACTGTGGGGCTCACTGGGGATGAAACTGACCCAAAAAGCCTAGCTTCCCACACACTCCTTTCCTATTTCTTTCTCTCCTGCTGATGGGCACCATAGAGTTTCCAGCACGGCTCCTCAGCGAGCCGACAACACGAATGCATGGAACTGACAAAGGGTGAGGAAAGAGCAACAGCACCAGTGCCCATTTCTAAAATCACCAAAGAATTTGAGGAGCAGTTGGCAGCACTGAGCATCTCCTTGGCACCCAGTTCTCATGCTTCACGTGGCTGTGTTCCATGCATCTGTTGCCATATGGGACGGATAGAAGGCAACTGAGATGGAAACACCTCAGAACATCAGAATTATTTCTGTCTTTATAACATTTGTCTTTACATCAAAGGAGGTATTTTGTTTGTTTTCTTGTTTTTTTGGGTTTTTTACAGTGCAAGGACAAATTTGACCAATTTGGTCAGGGTCTGGAGGACGCTCCAAAAAGACCTTGGAAGATGGTGGATACCTACCGACGACATGTATAAGGGCCTCACAAGGCACACAAATTGGGACATCGAGTTTTGGTAGAAGATTTTGGCAGGGGCAAAAGTCCCCTTGAAATTACTTCAAAATTATTTTGGCAAAAACTCTCAGGAGGAATTACAATTTCTAGTGGGGAAAGGAAGAAAATAAAAGGAGGAAAAAAGCAGTATCATATGGAAAAAAATCTTATTTAGGAGGGACAAGCGGCACTTAGAATTTGCAAAAATAAACTTCTATTTTTTAGGACCCAAGGTGGGGTGGAAGTGTCTTCTTTCCCATTCAGGTAAGTTAAAATTGCATAAGATTTTATCTCATAATGACAGAAAATTAAATCTTCTGAGATTTTATCTTTCAGTAGATACAAGCATAATGATAACAGGAACTTGAAAAAAATATTAAAACATGTCACAGGATTTAGCTGCATCTTAAATGTCATCCTCATTTAGAGTACATGCTTAAATCACCAAAACAAGACCTGAACCACCCAGCTAGAATTATTTAGGAACGATAATTTAATCAAATTATCATACTGAATACAAAAACTGGTCATTCTAGTGTACAGTGTTGCAAAATCAGCTGATTGCTTCAACATGTTTTCTCCTGTTTTTAATTGCTACAAGGGTTACTATGCCATTGACTCTGTATTAGCATTAGGTTTTCACAACTAAAGGAAATATACTGTGCTACAGCATACTATAATATATTAATATATTATAGAGCATACTATGTTATAGTGTAGTTTCGAAACTACCACTCTCTTAGAAGACATTTTTTACCATCCTCCTTCAAGCTTTGGCTTATGTCAGACAGTTAAAAATTTTATTAAAGCATAAAAATAAATTAAAAGAAAAAGTTTCTCAGTTCTACAGTAAGAAAATTACTGTAAAAACCCTATTAAAAACAACAGCAAAGAAACAAAAAGCTTTTAATGTTTAACACTCTTGGGGCTTGAAAAACTCTTACTGAAGAAGGCAGGGATTGTGCATCAGCAGCTGAATTTGAAACTGGGTCCAGGAAAAGCCACTGTGCAAGTGGGGAGAAAAAATAAAAAGAGCACAGAAAAAAGATTAACAGCTTCTCCAAAAAACTACATAATAAGCTACAGAACAGAATGTAATTTCCAGAAAAGATAAGAAGCTATTGCTTTTTGGTTACAACCAAAGCTTAGTCTAAGATTTCAATCTAGCACATAGTTGCAAAAGAGCCATCTCAGGTGAGAGCAGGATATGGGCAAAATGCTTCTCTAAATGAATTTCTAAATGTTTCACGAACAAAGGGCGATTTCAGAAAAATGGAACACTCCACATTGCAAGAGGCTTTTGCATCAAGACACCATATATGAATAAGATAAGATTTTGAAAACTGGATTTAACCTTGCAATTCTGCTAAGGGAGTTTCACACACCGACAAGGTGCCCTGGCAGGGACTGTACACAGGCTGCATCCCCCTGGGCATCTCCAACTCTGGCTGCTGTGGAAAAGTAAGTAATCATTTGTTAATTCATCTGTTACTGCTTTGACTGTTTTTGTTTTCTCAAGTACAAATTTTGACTGGCTAAAAAGAAAAAATAATTGTTACTCAGGAAGGAAAGCAGCACATATTAAAACACTTCTCAGGGAAAGACATTGTTCTTGTATGGTCTGAAATGAGACCCAGTGAGGGAAGTATTTCATGAATGTTAATCCAGGTCCACTGAGTCTCAGACCAATACCCACAGGTTTGCATACATCAGTTCCACTAAATTACACTTCTATGCCTGTCTATCTGAGGTAATAACAATGATTTTCTCTTCAGCATTGTTCTGCTCTGGTGAAAGTTATACTAATTTATGTATGTTTATTTTACATACAAGTTCCTTCCATCATTTGTCTAATAAAATATAAATTAAAAATATTCTGCAGAACATGGATGCAAAATAAAAGAACAAATTAGTGTAATTTCCACACAAAATGTGACAAGCCACACTAGGATCACTAAAATCAGAGACGGCAATGCAAGACTAATTTTCACTCCCCTTTGTCTTGTCTTATTAAAAAAACCTGAGGATGTGAGCCTCTAACTTAACTTTCATATGTTCTTCTAAAGACCGAGTGCAAATGGCCTTAATAAATATGATTTCAGGGACCTTATTTAATTTTTTTTAATACCTGCTGCAACTTGAATCTGGGGTATGTATTTATCCTGGAGCTGTAAGACAGAGTGCACTAATTCCTGATACAATGTGAGGAATGCTGCTGTCTGCATAGTTTACGTATGAATGGGGGGACACTAGCTCCTACCTGGAAAGCAAAGTCTGCAGAGCCCATGCCTTGGCATGTATCTAAATGTTTGACCCCGAGACACACTGAAACCTCAGCAAGTACTGGTGCAGTCAAGAATGGCTGTGGTTTCAAGTGATCCAAATCCAGTGGGCAGCAGCCACTGAACCGGAGCCAGCTCAGCTCCAAGGCATCCATGTGGTCCAGGCTCTGAGCAGTTCTGGAAGGATGAGCTCCAAGAGCCAGTGCTGCAAGGAGTCACTTGTCAACCATGACAACTGAGCTGTTATCCTGAGACACTCTGGTCAGCAGGCATTTTATCGCATCTTTTACTGGCTGTCCTTTACTTTCAAAATACTCCAGTAAAATCTGCTGTAGTATTTAGACATCCTAGAAGTGTGCTCTGCTTTAAAAAAAACCCCACACATTACCTGAATTCTAAAACTTGGAAGAGTCAACTACCTGCTGTCCTCTGCAATATGGTAGAAATGCTGAAAGAAATGACTGAGCAGTAATGACCGGGGAGCAGTGTGGTTGAAAATGTTCTTCAGCTCTGTGTCAAGAATATCGCATATGCTATGAAGTTGGAAGATTAGAACATGAAAATCTAGGATGCAGATGTACGAATTAAACCGTAGTTTTAGGACACTAAGCTAGAAGGTCCCCGTTTCCAGGCATGGGACCAGGCTGTCCTGCAGAGGAGACGGCCTGCAGTGTGCCAGCTGCTGTTGGGCAGGGCAGCAAGCAGCTTCTTCCATGAGAGGCCTCAGGGCTTGAGGAGCAGGTTCATTGTGAGAAAATTCAGACTGTCACTGTGAAAGCAACCTAAAACCAATCATCTCCTAATCATGCTGCCTTGTCCATTCCACACTCACAAAACAGGTTGTCTTTTTTACTTCCATGGTGCTACAGTATACAAGCGAAAGCATGCCTTACTGCTATCAATATATCCATATCAACGAGGGATTGAGCCCAATCAGTTTCTTCTGGAGGAAAAAAAGAAATGCAATCAAGGGATCGGTTGATTCAGTAATTGAACTGGTTACGTTATTTGTTCCAGAAAGGCCTGATGGACTTCACTTTTTCAGCATCATATCCCCCTCATCCATTTTATTTGAATGATACCCATTAATATATCTTAAAAAAAAAGAATTCAAAGCAGGTAGCCACTTGCCATAGTCCAGTGAAAACCAGACTGAAATAAAATTTTAACTGAAATAAGATGTTCAGATTTTACTGTGAACTTTTGATTGAAGAGTGGACTTTCATCTCATAATTCCCTGTGACGCTGGGCGCAGTTGTTGTCTGCTTGTTTGTTAAGAAGAGAAGTTACATTTTTAAGCATCATTGTTTGCCATCCTGGAAAACCTGTGCATATTTCTTGAAGGGAGAACACACAGACTTCTCAGGGGCAGCCTCACATAGCACTAAGACTGTAAGGCAAAGTATCCTTTTTCAGAAGCAAGTGTAACACAACAAAACATATTTTGAGAAATAATATTTATGTAGCAGTGTATTATATTTTAAAACGTTCTGCTAGAGGAGAAAAAACCACAACAAAACAACAAACCTCCAACTCTTAACTTGCAGTGCAGCAAATATTTCAGCTCCTCAAAGTATCATATTATCTTACTCTCAGAAAACCCAATCATCCAGCCTGTCATGTTAAATATGGGAGTAATTTACAGGCCAGACTTTAGGTCTAGTTCTACAAAAGCAGTCCCTCAGCAGAGGGATGTCAGACTCATTGACCTGGGCACTGAGTGACAACCTTCTTCACAGAACAGAAGGGAAACAGAGAGAGCTAGAGAGAAAAAGGTGGAAAATTATGTAATCCAGTAATCATAAATGCTTGTCCTCATTTTCAAAATACACCTACATAAAACTTTTTATTTTTCCCCTGTGGTTGTATGCAACATTCAGCAGAGGAAAAATTATGCTTAGTCACAAATTTTGCATGTTTTGAATCTCTAGGAGGATTTGAATAGAAATGCTACATACTGGTACTATACTCTTTCCAGTTCACATCTTTCTTCACACACAGAAAAATCCTGTAGCTGATTAAAGACACTTTCTCATCAAAGACATCGCACCCATCTCCCAGGGACAAGGGTGTTAGACTTGAGCTCTGCTGACACTTCAGAGGGCACATGGGCTCAGGTACGTTCGTGCAGCTGGAGAGCTTTGGCAGGGGTCAGTGCAGTGCACAGATCCATGGGCACGGACGTGTAGTCTGGACATCCATTAGGTCAAGAGAGTGCTGCCTAAGGGATATAGATCCCCAAGTGGGACTTAGCACAGTCAGTCACCTCTAGCCAATTGTGAGCCATCCACTTCTGCTCTCACATCCGCTTCTGCTAAGGGGCAGGTAAAAGGTTTAGCTGAACATGGATTTTCTGGATTAATTTTCAATCAGTTTGGTTCCCTGGTCTAGCTTACCATGTGGCTGGACAAATACTGCTTGCTGGGAGGAGGAGAAGGAGAGAGACAGACACTGCATTTCTGTTAAACTGAAGAATACTGGATCCAACCCCATTTTACCAGGATTCAGCTGTGCTTGCAGGTCAAGCACAGCCAGGCGCAATGAATTTTAACTTCTCTCAGTGAACCAAGCCCATACCCAGTGCTGGCATATTAGAAATTTGCTTCAGTTTACCAAATACAGCTGTAAGCAAATATTCAATACAGAAAAGGAGATATTTTCATAGTACGTGGTAATTAAAAAATTAAAATATTGTTAAACTGCTATAGAAATGAAGAAACCGATGGAAGAAAGGGTGGGGAAGATGAGGGCTGCCCACAGTGAGAACACAATGGGTTGTCTTAGAAGTTCCTCTGAGGAAATCACACTGAAACAGTAAACGTCCAACACGGTGAGCAGAATCACTGCTAATGTACAGAGCCAAAGGGCCAAATTAATTCCTTGTGTAACCCCAGTGACTTCAAAGGAGTTAGCCCAGAGATGAGTTTGGCTTAAGGAATTTTGAAATGGACCCTAACCAATTCAGATCTGTGATCTTGTGGCTTCTTGTGTTATGAAACTGCCTTGGCTCTGCAGTATTACTGTGTCCTTTATCAGCATTTTTATTCATACAGAATGACTAACGAACTCCAAACCAGTAGCACCACCTGATTAATATCAACCACTCTTCAAAGCATTTGTCTTAACACCAGGGGTTGTTGTTTTTTCAAGCTGGTGGGTCTCAGCACTGATGACTTCATCGTGTGGTCTGTCTGGTCAAATTTGCTGCTGAAATCCAGTCTTTTTGCAGCTGAAGGGTAATATTTTAAGTTAGTCATGAACAGGGATTGAATGCTAAACTTGACCTCTCCACCTTTTCCAGTGTGCGTATTTCTGTGCTTCCTCTGCAGCCTCTGGATGCCTATGTGCAGTCTGCTTCTTCTGGCCCCCAGAGAGACAAGATTAATATTGCCTTGTCACGTATCGATAGCCAGCAGCGAAACATAAACAGCCAAAAAGCTGTAATGAGTCCTACTTACTATCTTTATGTAAAACAGGATTTATGGTGACAGATCACATTTCCAGCAGCCAAAAGATGTGTAGGGAGGGATTATACAGTCTATTCTGACTGCTCGTCTCTGCTTCAGCTCTAACTACACTTTTGGATGGCTTGGACTAAGAGCACCATTTTTACACCTCTCTCCCCTAATTGTTCAAAAAGCAGCATGTCTGCCAAAAACCGCCTCTGCAGCCAAAATTATTACTTTAATACTCATAAATGCATTCAGGTGTGCTGCACTGTGTAATCAGTACCAGTAAATTGAGGAGGGAGAAAGGAACTACTTGGCGCAGGTAAGGCCATCACTGTTGGGCCCGCAGGCATCTATACAGCCCTTAAAACATAACCTATATGTTTTTTTCCACAGTCTGAGCAAAACTGCATTCAATTCAAAACATCTCTTTCCCTTCAGAAGCTTTGCTGTGACGGTGTGGGTGGCTGAAAGAGTTGTTTGAATCTGCTTTTTCTTCCACATTGCTTCTCTCATGGCAATTCTTGTACATCTTGCAGGATATTCTGTTTTTCATCAAACAAGGACAGACTTTCAGACTGCACTGCTAAAGCCTGACCAGCCAAACTTTAGAAGAAAATATATACCAAAAAGTGGTATGAAGGTAAAACCCCCATTAACAGCATCCATTCACGGCTTAATTCCAACTTTTATCATGTGCCTTTTACCACTCTCTTCATATAAATTCATTCAATTTCATAGCAAAAATCAGTGACTATCAGCAAAACAAATAATTTAACAGGGAGCAAAAGGCACACAAAATACTCAGCTTCCATGCTTGAAATGTATGGCAAGCAGGTAGTTTGTGTGGTGAAAGACATATTTTCTATTTTGTTAACAAATTCATTATGTCTGGCTCATTGCTTTCATTAAGTACATCTGGCTGCGTTAAGGAAAGCATGATGAATATTTTATACTTGATTTTGCTCATCATTTCAGAAATAAGTGTAAATGGATTCACGATAGAAATCAAAACCGAAACTGAGGAAGACAGGAATTGCCATATTAAATCAGAGTGGAGGCACTAGCGCTTGACAGCTGTACAGCCCAGCTGCTCGAGAGACAGCTGCAAGACCTCCATCACACACAGATGTGGGATAGTCAGCCAGCATCCTGAGGCACATCTTGATCTCCAACAGATAAGAAATTGGATTATGACAGATAATGGTTTACTATATCTTCATGAACAGTAACCAGACACAGATTTACAGGCAAATGAGGAGGATTCACAGAGAGGGGAGAGCTCTAATCCCATTCCTTTGGTATTTTCATAAGTCCAAAAGCTTAGCAAAAGCATGAAGAGAAGTCAGGCATTTCCTTCCCCCTCCCCTCTAATTCAGATTTAGATAGAGCATAAGAAGACAAAGCATCCTATGAATATGAGGATGTCTGGAAACCACTATAGATTAAGGAGAGAGTATGTACTACTATCTTATTCAGGGATATATCTGTAGGACCTGTAGAGTTTTCCTCTTCTCTCCACATGCTCTGAAAAACTGAAGGAAAATGAAGGGTATCTCAGCATTGAGCTGAAAAAAAAGGTTCTTCCCTTCCTGTCTTGCTAAATCCATTATCTGAAATCATTGTCTACATTACACGCCTGCATAAATAAAAATTAAATGCAATTCTCACATACCTAACTAGGAAAACACACATGTGCCTCATTTCCTGATTGAAGCTAATCATTTATCAGACACTGCGATCCTGTTATCTACTATCTAAATGACATGGAAAATTACCACTATCGGTGTCCTAATGCTGATATATTATCCCTATCAGGAGTAATTATTTGGTTTCACATGCAGGGTTTCAGTCAGTATCTGGGGTCTATGCCAATAAGCACTCAACATCAAATAAAAGGACAGTCATGATACAAGCAGACCTTTACCATTTTGTGATAATTATCAGTAAATCTCTAAGAGATTTGTGGCTCTTCTTTAGGGCTTTTAGCAGAAGATTCTTTAGAAAATACAGAGTGACAAAAAATATACTTTCCAATGTTTATGAATTCCTGGAGAAAGCCGATGCTTCTCTTTTCAGCTAGGTATCAAACGACTCATGATCTTAGCACACAAATGTATCGTGATTTATTTCAAAACACTGAAGTGCATTAGAGTCTCTTCTAGTGTCTGAAACTAACAAATATACTATCAAAGTAAACTATAATACTATAAAATGAATAGGAATTTCTTATATGATATGCAAACTGGAATGGCTCTGAGTTCTTCAATTTAACTATCTTAACCTTCAGAAATTCCTAAATCAGAGCTATTTAGAGCTGTTTTACTGCAAATTCACGATCATCTTCTTTAAGGGCTCTTAGGGGAAAAAGCAAAATTTGGTTTGATGAAATAAAACTTGACAGCTATAACTGCCTTCAAACATCACAGGAAATTCACTGAATGGGACTAAATCACACAAGTTCTTTTGGTTGATTGCATTTTTTTGTTGGTTGTTGGTTTGTGGGTTTTGCACATAAACATTTTACTACTAACCCTCTCCTCCAAAAACAGAGCTGTAAGGCCTCTCTCAGGTCAGCTAAAGGAACAGAACTGTTGCTGGATAAAGAAATCTGAATTAGCCAGGTGTACCATTCAGCTGTGAAAAAAGCTTTCTCTCCAGTGATTCAGCATGTCACTGGTCTGAATTTTAACTTTTTAGTTAAATTTATTTTGAGGACTCTTAGGATAGGGATGAGTGAAACCCTGTCCCCTGGTTACAACGGTCTTGGACCAAGCACCAGAGCAAAAATTAATTCTGATATACACAGTTATTTTATTCAGGCTAGTAAATAAGAGGACAAAGTCAAGTGAATTCTCATACTCAAGCCATTGAAACGAAGCCTACTGCAAAATGAAGCTTCTTTTTCTCTACCTGAAAGGATTTTCAGGATATCTTCAGCCATCCTAAATACAAAAATGAAACATTCCAGTTTTGGCCGCAGTACCAGACTTCAGGAAGGCAATCCAGTCAACGCACAAAATGCAAGTCTCAAGAGGATGCTACTTGTCTTTTATGTATTTGGTCCTCCTGGAGACAAGCAATATGTAATTCTTTCTCCAAGTCTGAAATGCTGTCTACAAGTTACATATCAGTCCAAAGACATAAAAAATAAATCCCTTTCCTAAGCATGTAATGATTGTCATCCCGGATATTTTAGAAAAGACATTAGTTCTAGAGATTATGCATTGTATCTTAATCATTTTCAATCTCCTCCCCACCGTTTATATAATAAGATGACAATGAAAGAACTTAATGGTTCTTTAAATTAGTAATTAAGGGCTGCATTCCTACCAAGGTCTTCTCCATAACACCACCAAGGCCAGTGCCCCAGTTTTGCATCTCTGTTCTGCAGTGCTACGTGTTGATGTTTCAGCTCGTAGAATTTACACAGCTAGAAATCTTCTGTCAGCTCCCAAGAGAGTCACATGATCAAATATAGCTCCCTTTATGAACTCATTCACTGCACATAAACATGGTATAAATAAATATTTGACACGCAAGTTTCATTAGTTACTTCCACTGAATCCTCACCAGGATCATGACAGCACTGTATACGAAAAACTGAAATTTAAGAATTTAGTGACACAGAAGTAGGGGACTCAGAAGAGAGAGACTGGCTGGAGGAAGGCAGAAAAATTACATATAGCTTATATCCCATATGATTTACAAATAGCTTTTGCTTCCAGCAAAATGGTCCTCCACTCCGGAAAGTTTTGTTAATACCAACTTTCCAGAGGGGCATTAGAATTTTACATTGCAAAATACACAACAGTGCTCTAAAATACATGAATGCTCATTTTTGGGTTCCCACTCGTTAATAAAAGCTGATAAATTCAACATTATACCAAGCTCTGAGAAGGCCATAAGGTTAAGATTTAGAGGGTATTATGGAAATAGTTTTATTTGAGCAATCTCTTATCCACAAGTTCAATCTTTCAAGTAACATATGTCAAAAGACCACAAAGGTAAAGGCATATGTTTGTGTTATAAATAATGATAGTTTCACTTACCAAATGATTGGTTCTTCAGTGATACCTAACAAACAGCTCCAGAAATCAGACAAAACCAGAGTGGCTGCTACTGAAACATAATTTATATACAGGGTTTACCTGAGTGCAATTGCTTCATGTGCTTCTGTGCACGTGTATGCAACTATGAATGGTGTGACCTACTCATGCACACATGTGCATGCACACACATTTTGTTAGGATCATGTACAAATCATATGTATTTCAGAGTAAAAGAAATTTAAATGTGTGCGTCTGTGGGGATGCTGGTTTGGTGTTTTTAAAGGGAGTTGGTTGCTTGCGTCTGATTTTTAAACGAGACAGCAGCATATTGCACATAGTCATGACGGGAATGCTCAGGAATGAAATACCTCATACAGAATAAACCACATAAAACATCAGTGAATGCTTTCGCAATACAAAAAGTGATCTCCAAAAACTCTGTATAATATATGCTGAACTTAACCACGCAAACAAAATGAGATTCCCTAATGGGACATAAACTCTCCCTTCTTCTCAGCTGAAGTGCTTTAAGGCAAATATTGTTTCTACTGGAATTTGCCAGCTATTCATTATTTTACTGCTTTTTTTTTCCCCCTGAACTGTAAGCATGATGTTTAAGCAGCAGAATGGTGATGTAAGAATACTATGTACATCTGTGTAAATCTGTGAACAAGAAGGATGAAGATGATCTTATCAGCTTACAACAAAAAGGGAAAAAATCCCAAATTTCTAGGAAGTGTATCACCTGGTCAAACACGGAACAGAGGATGAAAATACGTCACAATACTTCAAATACTGTCTTTAAGAAAATCCTTATTTTGCAGGTCTTGTAATATATCTCATTATGGTACCAATTTCAGTATCTCTTTCTAAGAAATTCACTCAATTCAGTAAAATTTCTGATGGCCTAAAGACATAATTGATGTTACTCATCTTTTTCACACCAACCTGTACATCTATATAGCTTTAAAGCACATTTTGATGGCTTCTTACTAAGGAAAATAATACATATAATTTTGATATTCCTGCAAAAGAAATCTTTGCTGTGTAGTCGGTGGTCTATGTCTAAGTTGCATCTTATTCTCTAGCCCTTTATACATAAAACCTTTTTTTCCGTATACTGGAGTTAATGCATCGCGTTTTGGTTTTTGTTTTTTTGTTTTTTTTTTTTTTTAAATGCCTAGGGTAGTAAGCAGGATTCAGATTTTGGTAAAGATTGAGCATGTGACTACACTTGCTTACAACACTTAAATATCAATACATAAATAATTAGCCAGGCTAATTGTGCTTTGGGGGATTTCCACAGGCAGTAAAATTCAATGTCTCTCATTCAATGCAGCGATGCTTTTTGGAGCTTGTGGTGGTACAACACACATCAGTTCTTTCAGTTTTAGCCCAAATTTCTGATTTGTGTGGTACTTCAGGCCTAATCTATAAATAGAAATTTATTACTTACAAAAATTAATATCCATGATTTTTAAGCGTGTAGGGAAAGCGTGAAGAAAGGTCAACATGGAAGACTCCAGAACAACAAAAACGAAACAAAATTAATCTCTAGAGTGTAAGATCCTTCTCACCAAATTTAAAACAGAAAACTTGACCAAAACCAAGTGAACCAACACCACCGTCCGGCCCATAAGAGACAGATGTTGCAAACCCCTGCATTTTCTGAATTAACTACTGTACCATGTATGGAAAAGGATGGTGTTTGCTTGACCCTGTACAAGGCAGGTAACATTACAAGTCAGAAAGTAGTCTTTGCATGCCAATCACAGCAGGTATGTGAACTGCAGAAAGACGTGTGCAAGCAGTGTCTACTGTAGCCTAAAACCAGGTGCATGCTCCACTTCAGAAGGACTCAAACAGACATGGGAATTAATGGCTTTTTTTTTTTTTTTTTGTTGCTGAACAATTCCTAAGTTTGGCTTTGTGTTGTAGTATAAGTATTTACAGAGTTGCAGCAAAATTAAATACATCTGTTCACCAAACGAAAGTCAAATAAAATAGTAAAAGCTCTTGTGTAGTATCAGACCATTTACTCCAACTACTCTTAAAAAGGTTATTCATCTGCTACAGGACCCTTAGGCCACCATACGTTTAAAATCAATGACAAGTAGGAACAGTTCGGCTACACTCGAGAACTGAGTTCACTCAGAAGGAGATGAAGTGGAAAGTTGTAATGATTAACGAAATGAATGAAACCTACACCAGTTTCTGCAAGCATACTGGTTTAAAATTTAAAACACAGACATTGATATAAAACATTTAAAAAAAGGTGCACAAGAATCATTTCACATTCATTATTTGCCAACATAGACATTATTTCTTTATTAAGACACAAGATATTACATCCAGTTCCACTGCAATTCTAGCAGTAAGGATTTGGTTTTGGTTTTAGCCGACCTTACATATATTCTTCAATAAAATGTGCTTTCTTTTACTGATTGTATTTTAAAGTCCTCACAACATAAAATACACTGAAGCAGCAGAACTGGTGGTTTGTGGTCAGAACACCAGCACATATTTTGATAACTTCTTTGTTTGGCAATTCTGTTCCCTTCATTATTTCTTAATCATAATACTACAACCATGAAAATTGAAAAGATTGTTATTTCCAGACACTTTTCTCTACCTAACCAAACTTCTTAGGAGGAACTTAAACTGACTAACAGCAAGTTATTTTTAAAAGAGATTAATTTTTAATATATCTAGATAAAGTAATTTTCCAAAAGAAACTTGTTAACTTGCTTGAAAATCTTTGCAAGGAATAAAATCATTACAGTCTAAAGATAAAATCAGTGGAAAATCCTAACAAAAAGTTGGCCAGGAAACCTACCCAGCACAGGTGCACTACCATAATCAGAGTGTGTTATTGTAGCACTGGCATGTAGTTGCTTGTGGTCAGGAGAAAACTGAGGAATGTGGATTAAGGCAATTGTAGATCAGAATTCCACTTTGCATTAAGTAAACTTTTGTTAGCGCTACAGGACAAATATCTCAGTCTCCTTGCCCATCACATGGTGAAGAAAAAATATTTCTCTGGCTTCTCTGTTTGACACTGGAGGTTCAAAGGATCCTTGGTCTGAGAAAAATCAATGGTCAAGGTCAATCTTGTGATATCAGTGACAGCAGTGACTCCTGGGTAAGTCTGGTTAGCACCATAACATTTTCCTACCCTGCAAATCCAACAGACATGGGGCAGGCAATATGATTTTGGCTGCTGGAATACCACTAACAAAAATTTGGTCTAGATTTGACACTCACTGATGTTACAACATCCTAAATTTCTTTTCACTCCCATTAACTAAGACAAAAATTAGCTTGTGATGCCTGGGATAAAGGTCATCTTTCACAGCCCCTATGGCTGCAACTGGGGAGCTGGAGGATCAGTGCTTCCTACCCAGCCCAACACCTGTGTTTGGATTTACTTTTGCTCTTTTAAAGTACGCAACAACATTTAGGAGATTTGCAGTGTTTGTTATTCAGGTCTAGACTAGAAAAGGTCAATGAAATGGCTGAAGCATGTCACCTATACATGCTCAAATGGAAAGAGCAGCTACAAGCCAGGTTTCTGTGTAGGTCTTTATCTGCAGGTTTGACACTTGACTAGAAACTTGGATTCAGTCCTAGGCTGATTTAAAAAAATTAAAAATGAAAACTAATCTAAGACCTCTCTAAGGTTTCCCCAAACTCACAGACCTCCAATATTTCCTTCTGTCTCCTGTCACTCTCCTGGCCCCTTCCAAAATGCCTGGTGGCCTTCTGGCACACCGCTGACAACCTCAGACTCTCCTGGATTGCTCACCTGGTCTGCCTGTGCACTTCTCAAAGACTAAACTTTAATCTAAAAACTCTTTTTCCTTCCATTTTCTATTCCAGTCAGCTACTTCTCCCCCCATGCCTAAACGGAACTGGATTTTTTTTTTTTCATCCCTCTGACTCAGAAGTGGAGTTGCATGAAATTTCTGAGGGGAACTTGCAGTTACTTTATGCCTTCATCAGACCCTTATAATTCACCAATTTTACACAGCTTTATTTGTTAATTTTCTTTTGAGTTCTTAACTGCATTTTCCTTTATATGCAGTTGGATTGCAAAACCAGTTGGTTTTTGATAGCCAAGTGGCAACACCAGTCCCAGCACTTCTACAATTGCTCCTGCCTCAAGAGACTTGGTGGAAATGTTAAGCATCCCACACAAATCAACAGAAAATGCTCCCAGTGCATTGGACACATTTTCAATACTAAACAGATATGGGATTTTTTAATATTTTCTGGCATGTATACGAGTCTTTGATATGGTTGCCTTCCTTGTTTTCCAAGACTACATTAAATCTTGATAGGCAGCAAGTCCAAGAGAAAACATGCATCATTGAACAGAATTTCTGCCACTTAAGCAATTCAAGTATGTTAGTTTCAGAAGACAATATCTGGACACAAATGAAACTGAACCAAGAAACAGGCTTGAAGGCAAACTCAAAGATAAATTTTAGTTTTATTGCAGTCAAAATTCAATAAGATGTTGAATGGCAGGAATGAAGAAGAGACTGTCTTGGCTGGCTCTCAGTCATGGGGGGAAAAACGACAACTCTAAAATGTAGTTCAGAGAAATTGAAATTCCTATTTCTGTAGAAAGAAATAGAAGGGATGGGTTGGACCCCTGGAAGTTGAATCAAATTTTCTGCTTTGAAATATAAGAAAGAGCAGATTCACTTTAAGTTGGTCCTAGATTGCAACAACAGAAGAAAAGCGTCTGAAAAAAATCGTAACATAAATCTGAGAGTGACAAAGAACACTCCTCTCTTTTCCATCTTTGTCTTCATGAGCATTAAATGCAGAGCAACATTAACAGCTGCAGCAGTGAGCGATTAACTTCAGCAGAAGAATAATGCTGCCCCAAACCTACACTGCACAGTTTAGAGCTTTCTGCCTGTCTAGACTCAAGGGAGCATAAGATTTATCATTGACTAAGAAAGCTGCTGCTAGATCTGGCATTGCTGTGGCTCAACCACACAACACTAAGTTGTCAGAAGAACATTCCCACATAAACAGACCCTGCTTTCTCTCTGGTTGTGTTCTCTGAGACCTGCCATGGACTGCAGTCTCTTACTCTTGTTTTGGCTACAAATACATGACAGTGAACGTATTTGCCATTTTCAAATCTTACCAGTGCCCAATCCTGTCAAACTCTGCTGCTCAGAAATCTCGGGACTGTTTTTTAAAAATATTGACTCTTCTGAAAATTATTGCATTTAAGATTATTCTACTTCCCATTTCATTTCAAGTTTTAGGAGACATGCACAAATATTTTCACATGACCTTTCAAGACTCTGACAGTCAAAAATTTTCTTCTAATAAAAATTTACCCCAAAATTTTCACCCAACCAATTGGCTTGTGAGACTGATTTTATAAAATAATAAAAGAATTCGGGTGCCAGCCAGATCCCAGGCATGCCTGGTCTCATACGCCCTCCCTCAGGTTGGGAGCAGCAGCAGCTCGCAGAGGGCAAGGAGTAAGGTCTGTGCAACACTTGTGCAACACTTGGAATTCTACCCACCACCTTTTCCGCTTGGTTTGAACGAACAATGGTTTAATTTAGGGTCTCAAGTATGGAGTTTAACAACTTTATTGACCATTAAAAATGCTTCCCCAAGTGAAAGGGAAACAGGTCTTAGGAAATTGCAATCAAGTGCGAAAGAGCATATTTAATTGGAAGTACTGAATGCTCGTGAGACTTCACAACCAGTTGAGCAGCTTTAGTGTTGAGTTTTGCACTGTTCCTTAGCAATAAGTTTCCCCCACAGAGCACAGCCTGAGGGGAGAAAATAATAAAAAAAAAAGAATCCAAAACAGAAGAAGAGTAAAAAGTGCCAAAAGTGAGTTGGTTGCCCCTGATAAATGTCTTATTTTCCATGTATTATGCTAAGTATTATTCAGCACATTTCCAAAATGCTGAGATAGAGAAGACTTATCTGTAGCAGAAAGTACTTTCTTTTAGCATTACATAGTCTATATTTTATAAAGCGACCTGCATTCCAGGGAATGAAGGGCAATCCCTACTCAGTGTGGTGGTGCAACCACAGCTTCCTGTCTTCCCCAAAGCAGAAGACTTCTATCACCTGTTCCTGGGCCATGGCAAATGAATGGGAACAATCCCAGCTACACATGAACGCTCCTGAGCCAAGGCAAGGACTCCATCCTGATTTGCTTCCATCAGTAATACTTCAACCCAGGAGCAGTTCCTAAAACCGAGTCGGATAATCATGACATCACTTTGCAGAATTTAAATCAATAAGCTCTGTGAAGTTACTGGGATTTCCAGAAAAGTTGGAAAGTCAAAAAAGACGAGATAGATTCACATTTCACTCGCTCCCTTGAAAGTCTGGTGTGAATACAGTCAGTGCAAATTCTGGTTAATCACTCAGGAAGAAGTGGCAGCAAGTCTTGCTCTAAGTGTCTTGACTACTTAGCCAATGAAATAAGAGACTTCTGAATGCAAAACTGAGGCTTAAACAATAGCACAAAAATATCCACATTTAGCAGCTGGTCGAGAAGCAGAGGCCACCCCCTACAGTGAACAGTGAGAGTGAAAACCAGGCACCGCCCAGCCAAAAATAAGATTCAACACTTCCCAAAACAAATCACGGTATGTAAAGAATATACATGCACAACATAAAGTAAACAAAGAAAACCAAGCTGACAACCCGGAACTGAAACTACAATATATTGATGCACAGCAGCTGCAAAATTACTGTATGTAAGGAAAATCTTCCCAAGTGGATTAACAGCCTGATTGACAGCTGCTACTGGGCTTCTGGCTCTACCAGTCACTGCTCAGAAGTGGCAGTTTAGCTCTCCTTCAAACATCCTTCCATACAACAAGAAAACAACACATATGCTCAAATGAAACAGGAGCATGACAAGAAGCCTCTCAGAGAGCAGCAGACAGTGGAAGCTGAAGGACAGGGATGATTTTTACAACTAAAGGGGGAAGACTATGGAAACTAACACTGAGCTTCATGCCATGGAGCTCATAAATCCCACAAAATAATAAGCCTAGAATTACCATTATAACCTGCTTGCAAGTAAATATTCAAGAAGGCATAAAGAAGTAAGCTCTATCAAAAACTGCAAAAATAAAACAATGCACTATGAATACCATCAGTTTTGTGTTCAGGGAAAAAGTATTCCAAATTTGTCTAACTTCAGTGAAAAAGCAGTTTCCCCCAGGTTTAAATATACTGTGTTCTCTTTGCTTCCTTCGTTCCCATCCTTTCTCACTGACCCCGATGCCATAGTGGGCAGCGGGCCATCAGTGACCACTGATCTATCTGCTTTGGCTGAGACATCAATGTATTCCACTAAAAGTCAAGCTGACACAAACACAGTTATTTCTCCGTAATCTACACTAATTCAATGTGCATTAGCTCTACTAAAAGACAACTAAAAAAGGTCAAAAAAATATCTGCTTTATATTATTTAAATTAAAAGTAAAGTCTGCTAGGAAAACAACTTTTCATACATTATCGAGATACATATATAACCCCCACAAAATCAAATAAACAAAACCATAACCTCAAAAAATCCCAAAACAACCACCAAATGCTGAGCATTTTCATTAAATGGCATTCTGACACACATACTTGGCTCATTCCAGAAAGAAAAGAAGCTTTTGCAAGGAAATATCAAGTAAAATATTTATTAGCCTTCTCCAGGTTGCAAATTTCCCAAACTCCCACATTTTGTAACGTCAGGAAATTGCTACTATAAACAGTCTAAAACTGCCAAAAAATTAATGTAACTGGGGCCAACGAGAGGTTTCTCATCCCTCATTTCCCATTTCTTGGGAGGTTCCTGCCTCAGGGACACACTGACCACAAGTGCTGCCTTGACACAAGTGTAGCCGGGGGCTGCAGAGAGCTCACCTCCCCTTGCCTGTCACCCCAGCGAGGATGTGGCACAGGCAGCAGCTGTAGGCTGGAGCAGGATGGGAGCCCCAGGAGCTGACTGGAGCCTCCAGCCAGGCAGGGTTGGAGGCCAGGGGCTTGTGAGCCATGGCAGCCTGGAGCCTCTTGCTCACCTGGAAGGCAAAGCTTCCCAAGTACTTACTCCGCAGCTTTCTATCTGCCCTTACACAAACTTTGGTTCTTAGATGTCAGATGCAATGTTACATTTTTTATCTTAAAGACAAGATTTAAAGATATTCTGGTTTTTTTTTGTTTTGTTTTTTTTGTCAACTTCAGCTCTTGCTCCACTTAGACACAAGAACAAGTCGACCATTTCACAGAGGCTTCTTCAAAATTTCAAATCACATATGTTCAATGGTTTTATTTACTCAGTAGTTCAAAGTTTCATTTCATATCAACATTGCCCCAGACAATCCCTTTCATTATTTTAAGAAAAGCTAAAAATGGAAACTTTTCATGTAGCCCTCACTCAGGTTATTGTGGCAAGGCATGGCATTTCCACCACCCCGTAAACACAGGCGCTTTGTTAAAATGTGGCTAGACAAAGGGAAGGCAACAGAGCACTCATTGACTCCTTGCCGGAGCTATTTGGGCTGGCAGCAACCTCTGACTGGGCAGAGCCTCTTCAAAGACAAGATGCTTGCAGAGGCACCAAGGGCCTCCCACACAAAAGATGCTACTTTACAATGCCAATCAGAACTCAACTTTCTTCTTTGTCAAGGAATCTAAGTCAGGCCAACATTTACACTTACCAGAGAAGACCAAAGACTCTTCGTTTCTTTTGGAGGCAATTGCCCTAAAATACATTCTCCAAAATAAATCTGCTGTAAGGCAGACTGGAAGGGTCCCAGGGAGCTGGCTGTGCTACCACCCATGAGGGACTGCCAAAGCTGATTCCAAAGATCAGAGCAGACACGGGGACCCAAAACAACGTCTATGCCATGATATATATTTTTTCAAGTGCTCAGTCATCACTCATGGAAACTGAAAACAACCTTGAATGAGATATTTTACAAAACTTTCCTTCAAACTAAAATCAGATGGGAGGGGGCATCAAACTTCTTTCTCAGTCTCACCTTGCAAACACAGTATAACTTATTTCTGCTTCATGGAACAAAACAATTATCAATAACACATAATATTCATTGGAATAGCTTAATCCAAATATCTAGCTATTTTCTTTTTCAGGTATTTTGCTGGATATCTTATTTTCCTTCAGAGAATCCTCAATTACCTGTGTTTTGCAGGTTGGCACCACATCCCAGATGGTGATTTCTTGTCTCAAAGAAGCATGTGACTGCCTCAAACGAAGCAAAAAGTATTTTTGGATTCTACAGCACCTTAAAAGTTATTTATTGCTACAATTTTCTAAGCAATTCAGAAAGTCTGCCATTGCATGCAGTTCTGGATCCAATGTCCATTGGATCCATCTCTTTTATTTTCAACCTTGACCATACCCTTTGCCAAAGGTCATACAGAAATTGAATGTAACGGATATTTCTTTTTGGCCTCTTATTACAAGGTTAATTACATAAGCACATTATTTCAATGGAATATGATTGAAAGAAAAAAGATCAGATAAAATGGTCTTTGAGTGAAATGATTTTAAGACCTCTTAGATATAAATATGCCAGAGATGCTGGTTTATACAAACATAAGTAGGAACTCGATTGCAGTCACCTCATTTGCTCCTGCCTTGAGCTTTGCCTGGAATGATCGCATCAATACATCTCAGGAAATTAATTTTTCCTCTTCAAATGCTTTTACAAACAGTATCAGATCCTTCTAACAAACCAGGAAAGCCAACATCAACGTGTAAGTGCATGACAACTCAGCAACATCAGCACAATGCACTGCTTTAGCATTTACTAATCCTTTTTTTTGCCTATTCTGTATTTTCTGTCCCTTGCCCTCTCTATTCCTGACTCTCTCCTGGCTATGGAGTTTGCTGCCACTGGCACTGCCCAGGCACTGAGGGAAGTGCCTGAGAGGCACCGAGAGGCAGGCCATGCCAAGGTGTGCAGCCAACTGGCAACAGAGCTTTGTCTTCCTGACACGGGCAGCCCCATCACTGCACGGTCCCTCTTACAGCTGTTGTGTTGTTCCATGTTTCACCTCGTCCTCATGCATACAACCTTCAGCGCTCTTCTGCCACCCTTCCCTTATACTCTGATTTAAAGGTTCCTTGAGTCCCTAAAACCAGCACACACTATATCAGTGATTTAGCTTTCAAAGAGGAACATATTTGCAAGTTTTATTAATTACTCTAAACCCAGTGTGTATTCATTTACATGACACCTTTCACAGCTCTTGATAAGTAAATCTACATTCCTCTGCCCCAGCCTCTATCCCCATTGTGCAGAGGCTGCCATGAACAAGATCTGCATGTAACAGAAACAGACCACCTCAACTACAACACTCTATGTTATATCAGAAAGCAGAAAACATTGCTGAAAAATCTTCATCTGCAATGGAACTTGCTGCAGGGACTTATACAGAAAGGGGAAAATAAGAACAGATTCACAGAGGAAGATGCAAGAGAAAGTCAAACAATGTGCAAGAGCAACACAAAAACAGGTAGCTGGACACAGTATACAGCTGCATGGACAACAGGATCACCTTTGAGAAATTTCTCCAGGAAACAAACTCAGCAAAAGTTATCTATAGTTTAATAAGGCACACAATGAAAAATAAAAAGTAAAAAATGTATTCATTTGCATGGAGAAAAAAAAAAAAATTGGCCACGACACCCCCAAAAGAACAAAGAGTTTTATTAAATCAGAAGTGCCTGCCAAGTTATAAGATTTTTAAAAAGAGCAGGATTTTAAAAAAAGTTTTAAAATAAGAAGAGGCGGCAATTTGTTTTGAAACATGAATCCAGCTGGCTTAGCATCTGAATGAAAGAAAATTATAGATCACAGTAAACACCATGTGTAAAAATAAAGAGTAATCAGAGCCCCTCTTAAAAGGAAAAAAAGTCAGACCAAACAAGCTATCCATACAACCAATAATTCTGAGCCACTTCCATGCCAGCTGTAATTGCCACATTGCAAAATACATTTTTCTTAACGATACTCAACTTCTTTGTGAAGTTTGCCAAGTAACTATTGGAAAGCAGAAAGAGCTGCATGAGATTCTCATGAAAATAAGTTAAAAGCATCATTGTAAAAAGAAGTATTATCTTGTGGAATTCAAAATACATGCCACATGAATGTTAAATGTTACAGCAAAAAATGAAAGGGGACTGTACTCTTTCTTTCAATGCCGGAAACATATAAAAATGCCTTAAGTAAAATTTCAACTTACAGCAAAAAAAAATTATAATATTCAATGACAATATACCAACCTGAACATGATCCATTTGCTTTTAGCATGGACAGGTGTTCAGAAAGCACCAAGTGCAGTCATCTGGAGGTGGAGAACCAAACCCATACGGTACAAATTAACTCTACAGTTCCCTCTCCTGCTTGTTCCAATCCAGCATCCTCAATTACATCAGAAACACAGAAATCAATACAAACATGAAGAAGTTTCCTTTCTTTTTAGAAAGCAGTTTATGGTGCAGAACCAGGCTGAAAGGACAAACAGTGCACTGTATATTTTAACTGTGTGCCATAAGAGTCATACAGCACTGAGTTAAACTTTTTGAACGAAATTAAGACAGAACATAAATTTAACAGACAGGATTCAGAAGCCAGCACTTCTTAAGATATAGGCAGTCAACAGCTTAATATAATACGACCAATGGCTGATTTTCTGTATGCTATCACCAAATCCTACAAAGATGTGCGTTAATACATGGCCTGCAGAAGGGTGTCCAAAAGGCTTCACTGACCCCTTGCAAAGGAGCCAGTTTGCTGCTCCTGGCCTACAGCACATGGCAGTAACCCATGCAAATACCAACAACTGCCTGTCAGCAAGGCTGGAGAAAGAATTTCGTACTCCAAGCAACATACACATGCCACGAAAATTTCTAGAATACAAAATATGAAAAACCCCCAAAGAAAAGCACATTAATAGATATATCCCAGTAGGTTCAATCTAGATTTGATAGGCTTTACTATTATATAAATATTTGTCGGACATTTAATCCTCTTTCTCCTGCCCCTAATCTGTCTCCTCTATCCTGACCTTCCCATAGTAACAAGTTTACAAACCAACTTTAGTGCACTCTTCAGGGTCCATTATCCTTCTGGGAAAGTATATGCAAAATATGTCAGGATTGCCTAGAAAGATGCCCTGCTCGCAACAGTTTCTTAAAAATCAGTTCTACTACCAAGATTTTGTTCCTTTTTTACAAACTGGTCACAGTTTCTTTTAGGAAGTAGTGAGATGAGATGGAGTAAAATTAGAGGGGGTAGAAATAAAAGGGAGCAGAAGGGGGGAATGGCCCTGGTCCAAAACTTCCCAGTAGAATCTTTCATTCAACTCTTGTATCAAAAGTCTGGTATCAGACACTTGTTCAGCAACCATCTATATTCTCAGACCTCCAGCTGCATAGCCCTTCCTTTTTGCAAAATCTGCAGCAAACAGTTTATTGTTATATACCTTACAAAGATTAGGTACAAAACACAGATTAGATAACACAGAATCAGAAGACAAAGTCTCAAGATTAAGATCTAGATTTACCATCTCTACGTCTAAGGTGCTTGGAAAAGCCTGTTGAAGGGAAACAGTTTCAGGTCTTTGAACCGGGCACTGGTTCTTGTGACAAATGTCTCCAGTATTTCAGCTGGGACCTGTCCTCAGCTGCAAATCAAACAGCTGGCATAAATTAGTGTCTCTTCATACACAAGCCTTCATCCCCACGGAGGAGAATTAAAAAACATGCAGGAAATCCAGCCTTTGTGTTTGCTTGCAAGGCAGATAAAATGAGCTGTCATCCTTTCTCACAGCAGGAAAGAGCAAGGACAGCTCAGATGAAAGTGCTGACAGGCCTGGCAGCGAGTGCTGGGTGATGGGACTTTGAAAGCACTGTGTGTTCATAGAAGACCACCAGCTACCAAAATAAAACATTGTTTAGCACCAGGTACATTTACAATTATTAAATACAACTAGTTTACCCAATGTTGCTCAGGTCCAAAGAATTAATTTGTTCCTCTACTTTATATGCTATTACAAAAGAATAACCATGAAAACAACAAAATAAAAAGCACAGTGCTTTACCAATGTGTTCTGTCATTCTTTATATTATCTCCTGTTTGAGTGACCAGGAACCAGGTAAAGGCTGAATTGCCCTTTTGAGTCACCATCAAAAATTATCCATGTCACACTAGTCCACACAGAGTGGTCTTGCACTGCAGTGCCAACACGGTACAAAACATAACCAAAAATTAAGACAAACCAAGTGAAAAAACCCTGTAGCATTAGCTCACAAGTGCAACATTCTCTGAGCCAGCTGGACTTCAGAGGAAATTTTTAGTCAGTCATCTGAAGAAGTTTCGTTTCTATTGCTAGAAAGCTTTGAGGAGAATATTCAACATGGATGAACATTCATCGCCGATGGTTTTAGGTACAGGCGCCAGAAGTCTGCAAAAGGAAATGGACTTTTACCTCATGACATGAGATGAGACAGGAAAGACTGATGCTCCAAAAAGTACCGAACAGTATTTCATAATGATTGGGGGAAATATCATAAGTCAGCACCTATGTCTGCATACAAAATTTAAAAATCAGTAAGGTTGTATGTTAAAAAAACAAAAAGTCACATTAAAACTCAAACTAAATTACTAACAATTTTCACACTATATAAGCAGCACTGCGGATTATTTCAGTTCTTTTTTGAGGTACTTGCTCAGTTTAGGCAGATCAAAAGTTGAAGATGCTTATTTAAAAAAGCAAACAAAAAGCAATATACGAACTTACTCTCCCACCCAAAGCTGCGATCTCCGATAAGAACCCACAATTCCACGAGCTGGCATTTTAGAAACTTCAGGTCCTCAACATTTCTGACTGAATGACAAGAAAAAGTAGGAGGGAAGTTTTTAAAGTTTAAAAAAAAAATTAAAACAAACCAGAAAACATAAGGGAAAATTGCAACCAAACTTGTCAGAAAATTAGAGGAACTGAGTTTTCAAAATGCAAGAGTGCTTGATTGACCTGGGTCACAAATTACTGTTCCTATTCTTTCCTTTTCAAACTAAACAATGCCTTCAGAAACAAAAGATAACCTGTAATTTCAACTGGTTTAAAAAAGAAGTTAAACCACATGTTTCGTTTTTTTTTTTAAAAAGCAAAGAGAAAGCCAACAGATACAGAGAATGAAATATTTGACTTCCGCGCTCCTTTGCCATCCACACTGGATTCACCTCTACTTTAAAAAGCAAGAACCTTTTAAGAAGAAATATACAGAGTGACAAGAGAAGTTCCACAGACCTCTTCCAATTACCTTTAATATATTAAAAGCCCAAGAGGCTGCAATGCTGAGATGCCCATTGCCATTGACCTCCTCTGGCACACGAATGAATCGCCAGAGACAAAGGATGACCCGTCTCCTTCCTGTCCACCAAAGTCTCAGCTTTGGTGGACAGCAATGTTCACCAAAACTTCAGGCATGACAGGTATGGATGCTTTTTAGCCCTTACAGATTTCTGCTTTACTCCAAACATGGGCCCAGTTACTGAGATGCTACCAAGAAACATGTTATCACTCAATTATAAGCTCCCTATCGGCATCACTTAAAGATAAAACTCACAAAATCCATATCTGGTAGCAATCTGGTGTGCTATTTTGACAGGCAACATGAAAGACTGTAAGCCATTTTTGATCTAAAATGTATTTAACTGGACTGTATAAAAACTTACAAGACCAGAATAAAATGTAACTACCCACTACTGCAAATGTTTATCTTATTACAAATCATAGATTTAAGACACTGATCTTCACAAGAGCTTTTCCCATAAGACAAAACCACATCCAGCATCTACACAAGGCTACACAGAAGGACCGTGCTTTCCGAATAAAGGCAGAAATCAGTCCCTCCAAAGTTTATTCTGTGGAGCCCTCTATAGAATACCAGCATTTGCAATCTTGAGTGTCATCCACATGTATTTAGAATACAAACATGTCTTTGGTAGACACTTCACTGTAACTGCTGGTTTATAGACACTGCAAACAGTCGCTCTTCAGTACATCCAAGCTTAGCAGAGTGTCAGAGCCCAACACCATCATCCTCGACCCATGGACAGCAGTAGCAGTTAGAAAGCAGACATAAAAAATGGCTTCAAAACCAATTTGAAAGTCCTGACCTTTGCTCTGCAGGCTGGGGATAATTGGGCAAGGGCAGCTCCTTCCACCTCTAAGCCAGACATCCCATAGGACTGGGGCTGGTCTCAGCCGAGGCACGACACTCACTGCCCTGACATTGCTCCACTCCTCCCAACTCCCCTGCTCCCAACACAGAGCAGTACCAGGCCAGGTGAGATGGGTAGAACAACTGCTCTATTTCAATCCCATGCATCTCATCATCTTTCAATCCCATATGGAAGAATTTCAAGCGGAGAGCTCTCCATATCTAGGGGCAAACATGGTTTTCAGAGCAGAGATCAAACACACAGACCGCTATTTCATTTCTGTGCTGGCTCTCCACACCATGTCCTGACAGTGTGAACACTGATTAAACGTGTCATAAATAAAAAGTTGAAAGGATGTGGTAGAGCTACAAAAGCCAACAATTTGACCTCTAAATTAGACAGTAGTACCTAAAGTTTCACCTAATTTTTCACATCTTCTCAGTAAGATGATCTACTATTTGCTTACAAAATTTCTACTGTGTATTTGTTATGTACTCATAGGAAACTCAGAACCACTACTCCTAAGAGTATGATTCTGTTTCTACTTCGTAAGAAACCTACCTCCCTGTCTTCTTTACATCTTCCCAGAATTTTCTGCCTTCTGATCCTAATAAAAGCAAGAAATCATCAGTAATTTTATCAGCAGCTTGCTTTTGAGAGGATGATGAAACATTCTGCATGCTGCACATAAAATAATTGCAAGCTGTTTTCACTGCACAAGCCAGCCAAATAGAGGGCAGGCTGCACACACTCATTTGCAGCAAACAAGATGTACACATGCTTCAGGTGGTTACTGCAGAGCATGATTTGAAACCTACCTCTAGTCATGTGATTTCCACCTCTTTGTCTCATTTTTCAATAAAGAAATCTAAAGTTTGATGTGCAAAGGCTGATACTGCTTTCAGAAGCAGCAGACTGCTCAAGTTTGCCTTGCTTTCTCTTTCTCTGGAGAGTTTACACACAACTTCCGAACCACATTAGGGACAGAATGGAGTGAATTAATCTACCAAAACTATTTCCAATGTTTATTCAGTTTTAATGTTTTCTTTTGAGGTTTCTCTAGCTGGCTGACCTGAGACCTGTTTCCCCTTGGAGCTTGTGTTGTGGTGCCAGCTCTTTTATTACAGCAGGTTCACATCTAGCAGTGAGAGCAGAGGAGGAGGAACTGCAAGCTCCCTGCTGCTGCATTTGGTTAACAGCTTCCTCCTCCTCCCACTCTTCAGCAGATGTTTCTGCTGTTTTACCACAACGCGATCTTTTTATACTCTCACAATTCCTAAAGCAAACAGCAGCCAAAATCAGAGACCCATCTCCAAAGAGCCACAACAAAAGCACTGACCCAAACTACCACCACAATACAACTGGAAAAAAGACCCTGGCCCTTAGGAGAAGAAGAGGTTGTACACAATGTCAATGGGACAGTGACTAATCTTTGGCAGAATATGTGAGAAAGTCCTGAAGTAGCTGTAGTGACAGAGAACAGCATGAAAACAAATGGATGATTCAGATGTGAATAATATTCCTTAGAAGTGATATTATCAGAAGCTCACATAAAACATTATCCAATCTTTTTACCATTCAGAAAAGCCAATGGCATTTACAGCCGTCTTCCAGATGTTGTGCATTTTCAGTTACGTGTCTGTGCGCATGTGCATGAAGTCAGTGAGTTCAAAACAGGTGGGATTTCTAGAATCTCCATTTTAAAACAAATTCCTAGACACCAGTTAATATACATCCCATAGAGGACAAATCAACTTTCAGACTCTGTGCCAGGCTCTTGCAGCTGATGTTGAGTCCATGCTAGGAATTTTCTCACAACAACGGAACCAAACTGTGGGAATGAAACAGTTATTCTTGGGTTCTGCAGGTCTCAGTGACTGGCAGGGAAGAAACGAGGTTCATTCAGATTTAAGTATAGCTATGTATGCCAACTACAGCTATGTAGTTAAGCTAGACTGCCTTTAAACTGCTGATGTAGGCACAAAAGGCTCTATATCAAGGTACTCTGAAAGGTACTTACACTAGTTTGCCCCTATTCCCTGCCCTCCCTCCCCAAAATCATTTTAATTAAGCCTTATTTCCAGCAGTAGGTAAAAATACTCCTATTTGTACATGCAGAAATAGACACCATATTGCTTTGTCTTTTAGACTTGGATGTGATTTGTGGCACTGCTGTGGCAAATACAGCAAATCCTACATAGCGTGTCACTGTCATGTATTTACTGACAGAAGGCATCTGCACCATCCAGTTCAGGTAATAATCAAAGCTATGGCTGAGCTAAGGTCTTTGCCTGTGCTGCACTGCTACTATTGCCTGCTTTGAAGAAGCCACATGTGAAATGCTATGAGGTGATGTGAACATTACCCAGGCCTTCCATCTGGTTTCGAACACTCCTCAGGGCTGAGTGCAAGCACATGTGTGCTCATGCACAGATGTCCAGAGGAGCTGTACAACCTCGGTCCCGGGCTGGCCTTGTAGCACATCCTGCTGCCATGATCTCCACTTAAGACATGAATGGCAGTGATGCTCCACACAGGAGCATCAGCTCCAACACCGCCCTTTCACTCCCTCAAAACCAAACGCCCGCTCTCTCTCAGCCAAACATCTATGCTTGCTGCTGCTTATCCACACAGGGCTCCTTAGATAGCTGGGTTTCCTTATTCTTCCTTAAGCATCTGCTTCTCTTTGATGTTCAGGCTTTCATGTATGGCAACAATGAGGAATTGTCTGTTTGGGGAAGAAAAGCACAGTTCAAGATACTCTTAGGAGAGAGCTTTTGGATGCCAACGGCATCTACAGTGGAGGATGACTGCAGGTCAACTACTATTTTCCTCCTGATCTTTCACCTAGAGGTGGTTAAAGGGAAAGTGAATGAATGATTTCCTTGTTCTAGCGACATTTGTAAATCCTGTGTACATGAAGCTATCTTTGACAAAATCTTGGTGAGCCTTAAGTTAAAATAACAGTGGTGATGTCATTTGACCAGGCAGTAGTACTGAATGCTTCCTACAGCTTCTGTTGAACTGTTCTATGAACACTACACTGGAAAATTCCCCATGTTTCAGCCATCTTTCAAACTCTGCAATTTGATTTCATCAAGTAAAAATACCTGAAAATTTTCTTAAATGAGTTGTTCTTTAGATGATGATTAAACCCAGAACCAACAATTTTTGAAGCATCAAACATTTAAAATAATACTGAAAACAGGTATGTGGAGATTAAAATCCTAAGTGATTATGGTAGAGGATGTTTATTTAGACAATTTTAAGAAAGATGAGCTTTCATCAGTTGTGTTGCAAAGAGCTGCTAGTGAAGATTTTGGTGGGCTTTTCTGAAAAAAGGCACATTAAGTATTATTTTGATAGCTTCTGCACGGAGAGTTTTGAGAGCAAATACAAATATTTACACTATAAATGCACTTTAATCTTGTGGCTCTTACTTTGGGGAACAGATCAGAGTACCACCTAATCCATGAGCTTTATAATAGAGGTCAACAACACAGCCTGGGATTTGAAATACTGCTCTTCACAATAGATTTCTCACAAACAAGCCGGAGAACAAGCACTGCCTGCAAGAATTATGCAGACTCTTCTCACAGTAAATAACTGAAGATTAATACAATTTTTAAAATTGTAGATTTCTTGCAGAGTGAACTGTTTTCTTATTAAATAAATTCTTGTGAGAGGATTTATTAGTGTATTAAGAGAACACTGGCAGAAAAGCATGTTCACCACCAATGAAAGATAAAAAATAATTAGAAAGCTCAAAACTGAGTTGAGGACTCGTTAGCACAGAGAAATGAAAACTGAACTGCTAGATGACAATGAAGACAGTAATCTGTATCCAAGCTATAAGATGTCACATAGGAATTCTTCAGGCTTCTTTGCAAAATTTTGTTACTTAAAGCTCAACCATTATTCAGAGGATTAGAATGACATTTGAAACGTTTTGTCTGAAATTCAAATTTTTATATCCAATGTATTCCTCAAGACTTTATTTTTGAATGGTGACGTACCTAGACTGTTTGTTTGTTTCAGTTTTTGTCTTAAATCAGTAAAAGGCTCTTTTGGTACAGCCCTCACACCACGGGTACAGTCACATTAGTGCCACGGAGACTGAGGCTGGTCTGCTCACAGAATGACAATACTGCAATAAAACTCTAGCTACATTTGGCAAGGTTTTACCACACTTAGGTACTTACCTGGGCATTCTGTGGGGGTCTTTAAATTCCTGACAGAAAAGAGGAGACCGGTGCTAGAGAAGGACTCAGATATTTGTACTTAGGTATGTATCCTACATACATACTGGGCAAGGCAGGTATATCCAGAAGGTAGTTGAGAGCAATCACCTTGGATGTCTAAAGCTAGACTGGTGTTCACTTTGCACAAAAGTATTTTATTTTATGTTTTAAAACTTGTTTCTTTAAAACTTGTTTCAACTGGCCTAGACCTCACAGAGATGGAAAATAAAGTGAAATTTTAGGCATCTCAGTTTTAGGGACAAATCTCACTGTAATCTAGCTTCCAAAAGCACAATATTTTAATTTTCTTAAAATTAAATATTTACCATTTCAAGACATTTCTGATGCACTCAATTATTAGTGATTTTGCTACTACTTTTCCTTTAAGTGGAGTATATTGTTCAAACCAAGGTTTATAAAGAATGATAGCACAGCAATGGACTCAATTAGGAGATGGAAGGAAACACAAAGGAAATTCAAATGTTTTTTCGGGCCTAAAATAGAAGTAACAAACTTCCAAGATAAACAGCTTGAGAGTAACTGTTTCAAGTTTAATTTGATAAACAACATTACAAAATTACTTTATAATGCTCGGCAGTTTGATGGCACTGGAGATATCTGGAAACAAGGAAAATCTGAGCCTCTCATGAGAAACCTTCCTGCTGTTTAACGTTTTCAATGATGAAGTAATAACAAGGCAAGAGTCCCTAATACTATACTTTACATTCTGTCTCAGATCCTCTATGTAACTTCAGCAGTGCAGTGAGTATAATATGTGGCAATGACTTTACAAAGATACTGAACTGCATTCAATGCAGCATGTATTAATAAAACTCTCTGCATTTGTTGTACATGGTAAATATTTGAGAGTTAAGTTTTGTGTACCCACTGCTGCAGACTCGTGAAGTCAACCTTCCCTTTCTCTATATGAAGTCACTGAAGCCTGCAGCCTATGTGTCAGCTCCGGCATAATGGTATTAAACCGAATTAACCACTTGGTGTTTTATTGATAAGCTAAAAGTTCCTCTGCCATGTGTTTTGTTTCTTAAAATTATATCCCTCTTTTTTTAAATCCCATCATTCTACAGTATGTTTTTCTCAATACATCAAAACTCAGTTAACCTCAGGTGAGTTCTCTTGATACTACTAAACTTTAAACTACTGACTATCAATTACAGAACCTGTGTTTCCTTCAGACCTGAACCAGACAAAAACTTGACATATGTTCAGCAAATTAAAAAGAAAACATTTCAAGGTGAACAGCTCAGCCATGGTACAACTCGAACTAGCTGCCTGCTAATAACTCATATAACAGAAGACTTGGGAAAGCTCCTTCCCCATTCCAGACCAACACTGGTACCACTGACGGCACTGATATCGAGAGTGAACATTTACAGTGTGTCTTCTCTCTTTTTCAAAATACCATGATTTTCTGGGGTTTGTGACTAACTGAAACGATCTCAAGTACAAAGATTTGAGGTGTATCATCAAGTTTTCAGCAGCCTCAGACAGAAATAGACCTCAGACACAAGACAGAGGAGCACAAAATCTCACTATATAGAGATAAGTTCACCATTAGTTATGAAAATAACTACAGCCCAGCCCAAAGAGGCTGGCACAAAGCTGCAGTAGGATTTGGATACTGTTTAGGCATGCAAGAGTTTGGACACTTTAATTTAAATATCACTTAAAAAATGTGTGCCATTAGACTTCCGTCTCTGTCTACGCATTTATTACTGAACACCCAAAAACTCATCACAGCAAATTTTACCGAAGAAGAACCAAAGTACATCATCATATGGATCATGCAAAAAGGTCCATGATAATTTAGACAAAGTACAAAGAATGGATCTGAATAATGACATTTCTTAAATTGTGATGAGGTCGGGTATCTTTCTTTGTTGCCTGGACCTCAGAAGACAAATAAGTGAAATTACAAAGAATAAACAGAAGTAAAAATGGCACTGTCACAAAGAATTAAGGTACACCCAGTACTCTATTCTGTATCATGACTGATGCAAGTAACATGTGAAATACACCCAGAGAAAATTAAAACTGACAATAGCAAGCCTGCACTTTTTGAGCCATTCAGCAACTTAAGACGTTAATCAATTTCTTTGAGATGTCTCTGCCCTTCATTACTACAGCTTATTCTTCTTTATGCCTTACTACTATTCACTGAGCAGCAAACAAATACAATAGCACACAGGAAGCAGCAAACAAAAGTCCTTTTAACACTCACTCACACCATTTGCTGCACATGCCAGGGCTGCCCAGAGGCTACTGGTTTACACCCAAACTCAGTTTTCTTCAACACATAGCAGAACAGTATCTCACTTTGGAAGTCAAGAAAGTTGGATTTCTTAAAATTTAAGGGGGCAGGGTAGAAAACAGACAAAATCACAGTGCTGACACAATTGGCTTCTTTTATTTTTTCTTTGTTTAGATGTTCTGAACATTCCATTGAATTATCACAAATAGTTTCCTTGAAGGCATTTAGCATACATTTGCTCTATATCCACTTGCTCCTCTGCTAATACTGACATTTCTTGGTGTTAAATCATTCTTACAGATGAAGACACATCACAGACTGCCTGTTTGCTTTCTAGGCTGAGCTCAGGGAAAACTCAGAAACCAGCCACACAAAGTACTCCTTTTCTATTTGTATGCAAAAGAAATGAACTGATAGGTTTAGCAAAGTCACACCATGGTCTAGATGTCTATTCTTCAATTATTTTCAGAAATTTGGCTTAAGTACTTACAAAAAAAGATTTCTCTGGGAAATATTAATGAAGTTCTACCGTGGTAGAAAGATTAGAATTTATTTTTCAGTTTTTCTCAAAGTGGCAGCATGATCCATAAATACTGCACAGACTGTCAATGAAAACTCTCAAAGACTTCATAAAAAAAATCCATGAAAGCACAAATTTCAACAAGCATGATTTGAGAGAATTTATGACTTTGAAACTAACCCATCACAGAAATTTCTCTTGCAGTCTATACCCAAAAGCAGCATTTCTGAGGGCAGTTAATACAGTGGGGCATTTGACTTATGCTGCTGTCCTGTGCCAAATGCTTTACCCCTGTCAAGTTCCAGCTGCACAAGCTGTCCTGCCTCTCACAGGAGAAAATGTCAGTCAGGGATACACACTATCCTGGTTTTGCTGGGTGAAGGTACAAGGAGAAAAAGGCATTTGTGCACTAGTTTCTCAAAATTGTTAAAACGTCTTTTTGAAAGGGAGGTAAAGAGGGAGAATAAACAGAACAAAACAACTTCTTTTATTTTAAAATTTTTGTTACAGGCCAGCATGCTTTTTCTTTTTGTTGTAAATTAACACTATGAATACCGTAATGAAACATGTATCAGTGGCCTGGGATTTGGTTTAGATTTTTTTTGCTCTGTTTTGCAGGCAATACCTAAGCACCAGCAGCGCAAGCCTCACCCTTACTTTGGAGTAGCTAAACTCCTTTGCAAAATCATGGGATTTTTTGGCAAAGGAGAAAATTAAATAAATTAAAATAGTGTTGGAGTCCAGTACCCACCAAAGCAAGGAAGACCAAGGAAAAATTCGCTCATCATTCTAACACAGGACGTTACATTAAAAGCAAGATCCAAGTAGAAAGACTAATCTCAGTAAACAGTCCCACCACCTCCTCATTTGTCTTTCAAGATGCTGTTGCAGCCAAGTAGCTCTGAACGTATTCCATAATGTGCCATAATCAACAGAATAAGAAAATTTTAAAAGTTTCAGGCTGTTTTAGTTCTTCTGGGTTTTGTTTTTCTCTTTTTAATTCTGTAGCACGGTTTTGCCATTTTAAGGCTCTTAAAAATAATTTAAATCACCAGTGAATTGGACAAAGCTATAAACTCATAATATTAAAAAACATTTCACAAATGTTCAAATTTTACCATATTGTATTACTGTTTGATTTTAGCAGAAATGCTTTTTCACGTTTAACCCATAACGTCTTGGCACTTGTGTGAGGGAGAAATCAGACAGAAGAAATAAATATCCCCAAGGGGAAAAAAAAAAACCCAACATATATCAACAAATCAAATCTCCAGATCTCTCTCTCACCAGTATAGAAAAGACAAAAGAAGAATGGAAAGAAAAAAAAAGGGCTCAGTATATCACAGCAATAATAAAGCACAAAACATCTCACAAAAGTAAATTCTGGCTCTGTAAGACCATCTCAATTCAAGCAAGCATCAGGGGAGGGGAGAAAACAATTAGGAGAAAAGAAATACTAGTCTTATCCTAAGAACATGAACAGCTTTATGACAAGGCACATAACTCTCCTTCAGGTTACAGAAATGCATCTCTATTCACAGCAGGCACTCAGCCAAAAAACCCCTTAAACCCTTTGTTATTTTTCAAGGTTATCTAACAAAGTAGACAAAAAACATATTCCACCTGCTCTCTTTGTGCCTGATTTCCTCTCCTTCAATCCCATCCCTCTTGCCCCTTGTCTTTCCTGGTTTTATATAGATCCAAAAGTCATGTTTCAAATCAGCACATTTATGTTAGCATAAGAGGCATGGAAAGTGCTACCACGAAGTCTTAAACTGAATTACAGTCATGTGTTTCAAATAACAAAGAACAAGAGCAAAATACATGGTTAGGTCCTGAGCCTCTTTCCATAAACAGGAGCAGAGCCAAACGATGGCATGTATGTTTCTTGAGGACCTTACACAAATGTTTGGAATGAGAGGTACAGACAGGCTGTCCAGCAGGGGTATGTGGACCTGGCACAAGTAGGAACCTCCTGGTTCCTACAGAGCCACCTTGTCACTCTGATACCACCGTAAGGGCCAGGCTAAGGGCTCCTTTATCAACCTCAGACAGACTCATGGAAAATCAACAGGATTATTTGTCTTCCCAGTGAAAAGGAGACATATGAAAGATAAAAGGATTTGTAGCATGGCAAGGACATTTCTGCAGACCACTGGAAAGCCAGCTGCATCGGGAGCACCCTGAATCCACAGAAAGTTGAAGCGAAGTTGGATGATGTGAAATAGTTAAAGACTTTTTCAAGAAATGCAGAAAGGATTCTTGAAAAGAAATTCCATAGAGAATGAATCTTGCAAAATTCACACACTTCCCTAGGAAGGGTGGCTTCAAATGCATCAGCAAGAAAGGTGAGCTTGTCCAAAGTCTTGAAAGCATTATGACTTGCTCATTAAATGATTTTCTTCACTTCAAGTTACTGTTGAATGGATGTCAGCCTGTGATTCTCAAAAGAATCATGGCAACAAGTCAGCCTGCACACAAAGTTCAGACCTGAGCTGTGCCACCCCACCTAAATGCTTCCACACCACTCATCACTAACTGGGATGGGTGAACATCCAGCTTGTGTACAGCAGCTCCTTCCTTCTCCTTTTAAGTATCTGTTGTTAGAGAAATAATAGGAAGAAGCACAAAATATTACCGTTTCTTAAGTACATTGCAACAGACGCTAAACCCAGTTGGGAGCTCATTCTCTCTCTCTCTCTCATACTCATTTTAGTTAGTAACATGAGTTACTCACTAAAAATCTGTGGATGAGCTAGTGCTTTTGCTTTGTCCTCTAGTCTCTAGAAAGATGTTAGAGCACTACAGTATAGTAGAGCTGCTGTTTGAAAAATGTAATTTCAGGAGTTGTTCAGCTGTAATAGATTATAAATTCCAATTATACATCAGGTTTTACAGAGGATATTTTTTTTTTCTGATCAGTTCTCCTTAAGCAGTAGCAGATACAACATAAGCAGGACTTCTCAATACACCTTTCTTTATAGTGAAAAGAGAGGTGCAAAAACTCATCAGCCTCCTTGATATGCAGCCCTGCAGAAGGCAAAGGACACACCAGCCAACGTTGCTGAATTCTCTTCCTAAATTCCCTCTCTTCTCACTGCTTTCACAGTATTTCTCATCAGCTATATGGCAGGTTAATCGTATTACCCCATTTTATTCCTCTTCTTGCCAGGGAGGGAGAACAATAGTGGCAGAGTTATGATGTGTCAAATCTTGGCACATAGTATTTCATTTTCCAGAACTGCTTGAAATTGTGAAACACCCCTATTGCTCCTATTGTTTTATGTTAGTTAGGATTTGCATATTTCTTTCTACATGACAAGCAGACACTGCAGTTTCTACAAGTCCAGTTGGATGAGCACACTTAAAACCATTGCCGTTCCCACACGGAATTACTACAGGCAGGAAGATGCCACGATCAGCTAACAAAGTGGGTATTCTAAGTTTCTGGCACCACAGAAATAAAGGGAGGAAAGACTTCCAAGCTTTGACTAAGTCACTGCATGTGAACAAATGGACATTTTATTATTAAAACATGAACTCCTTCCTCTTTTAAAAAATGCACTTACAAAATGTGAGAAGCCAAGTGGATAAAACTGCACTTGAGGCCCATTGAAGGTTCATGACAATCACTGCAGGATCATTGCTGACTACTCTCTGCCTCTAACCACCCTTGGAATTTTGCCTAACATAAAGAACCTCCTGATAAATATGAGGCAGCAAAATGTGGGTACAATAAGAATAGAGGATAAAGCCAAACAACTGAGAACAGAAGATATTTTTCCCCAGGAACATGAAGTAACAGTACTTTCCACATAATTTCTAGCAGCTAACAACACATTCAAAAGAAAATACAAATTGGTCAAGGTTATTTCTCTTTCAGTTAAAGTAGGAGAACTAAAAGGACACCTGAAGCAGCAACTTCTAATTATCTTCCCAGAAATCTTCTCGTAAACCAAAGAACAACTGTTCCTGGCATTCACACTAAATAAACAAATAAATAAATATAAATATCATTAACTTTGAAAACAAACAAGCAAACAAAAGACTCCACCAAAATACTTTGCAAAAGTGAGCCTAAGTGCCACATTTCAGAAGTCCTTTAAGGAACCCTTTGCTATCTCTAAACAGACTAAGAAAAGAAATGGCCACTTAAATGTTCCATGTGCTATCTTACTGAAAGGTTACACAGCCCATTCAAAGGCTTGACAACCACTTCCCTAACTTTTTGTTTAGCCTGCAGATGGTATAATTACACACACACAGAGCAAACAACAGACTGCCAGCTTGCAGAACATTTTAAACTGCATTTTGGAGAAGAGTTTTTAAGTGTTCATAGCATCATAGAATATCCTCTAAGGATAGTTGGAAGGGACCCAAGGAATATTGAAGCACAGCTCCTGTTACAACAAAACCCTTGCATTAATTGCAATTAACATAACTGGGAAGATGGATGGTATACATCTAACAGTGTCTCAAAGAGACAAAAATCTTTACTCAGATTATCACATTTTCTTCCTGGATATTCAAGACAGCACAGCTTCTGCTTCTTCATGCAAGTGTTCTGAAATATGTTTTGAAAATCTTTGAAAGGCATTTAGAGAATAATGCGGTTATCAGGCATAGTCAACATGGGTTCACAAGGGGCTTGTCTCGTCCAACTGAAATATTCTATTATATTCAAATATACTTAATGTTGTTAGTATTTTATTACCACCAAAAGAGGCGGAATCCAAACGCAAACCAGCACAAAAATATTATTAACATTTTATCTCCTAATAACATGAAACTCCAGACTCCAGAAAACTAGATCAAAGTTGGGTTGTACTCATAGAAAAACCACCCATCACGCAGAGAGAGGTTTCTCATTCACAATCTGCTTATGACTCCAACTCTCAAGGTGACCCAGTGAAGTCAGGCACATGTATAAACAGGAAATGTGCAAGAGATGCTCTCTGAAACAACACCGTGATGCTTGAATTAAAAAAAGGATTAGAGCTTTGAACCAGCTCCAAGGTGAAGAAAGATGAGCTACGTTCACTGTTCAGTGCAAAATCTCAGCAACAATTCTCACTTGGGAAATAGCACATGCCAGAGGATGCCATCACAATGCAGCTTCCTGCAAGTCAAGACAGTCTTCTGCTGGTGAACTTCTCTTCATAGAAACTCGTGGGGTGTTGCAGGAACCTACAACCCAGCGTCATAGCTACCACCTCTGGAGCACACTAAAAGGACACCCTACTGATTAGGCTGGCTGGACTCTGAAGGTCTGTAAACAACATGAATAGAAGTTGTGTGACAAAATGCTCATTTTCCACTTAAAATTTACCTTTAGAAATGTTAAAGGCATGGACACGGAGAAGGTTATACTGCATGTGTAATTTTCAAAGCTAAAGGAAAGTACAGACAAGCCATCTATTTACTGGAATGTAACAAACGGATTAACCATGGGCCTCCGTCAGGGTCTAACTTCAACACTAAGAAAAATGGGAAGATGGATTTTTCTCAGTTTGTTTGAAAAGGCTTGTCATGTGTCAGATGGAGATATTAAATATTAAGTTTCGCCCTGGCAAGCACTGTATTACTGTGGAGGTACAAGAATCTCTGAAGCAGGATTCTACTGTGGAAGCGCCTTACACGTGCAGTACTACCGAGGATGATTAATCCCTGAGAAAGTCTGCTTGGAATCACTCCAGTCATCATTTTGCAAGAACTCGCACACACGATGCTGACCCAAAAGCCAAACGTGCTCCGTAACAGGCTCCAAGCTATGCAAAGCAGGAATAAATGAAATGAGATATCCACAAGCTACTTACAGACAACCTGAAACTCGCACACCAAGGCTGTCATGGCAGACAAGTAGGGCAAAGACACTTTCTTTTTTGTCAACACAAGCACTGCTGCATGGGTTACTGGAACAAGTCAGCAGCAACAAAACCCCATGCTTGTGCCCAAGGCTTGAGCAATACACCTACCACTAATGTTTATTGCTCATTATTATAGAAAAACTTGCCAGGGTTGGGCTGGTTTGTTGTTGATGTTGTTGGATTTTTTTAAGCAAAAATGATGAGAGGAAGATAAGAAGACCTATGTGAAAATACAATGAAGGTTATGCTTACAGGACCAGAGACTTGAGTGATGCTTGTTGTACATCAAAAATGACTGCAATATGCAGTCTGTATTCCACCAGCTAATGGAACTGTGAAAAGAGATGATTTTTTTCATGAAGCACCCATGTAACCTCAGAATCTCTTTGTATAAAACCCCTAGCAAGACTAGAAGTTCTGAAGACACAGATTTGATCCTTCATTTATGAAAGGGAAAACATAAACCAAACTGGGATACAGAAACAGATCTAAAATTACTTATTTCAATACCTTTCCCATCCTGTGAATGCAAACTACTTCCTATGCTTCATTGTTGACCTTGTGTCTTCACTGAAGCCTTCCCTCACAAGCTCACACTAAAATAAAAACACATAAACAGCATCTGCATTTTTCTAAGAAGAATTTATTACATGGAAACTTTGGTTAGTGATATATCCAAGATCTTAATTAAAGAGAGACCAATCTGCTCAAAAGCGTGACCATTCCCACAGGAATGAGAAGAAATCCTTCTTACTGAAATAAGAAGAGAAAAATAAAATGGAATTTGTTTTTGTGTCTGGCAAGAAAGGCATTTTCAAATCCCACTTGGTGTTGTAATTCTAATAGCTTCTTCTTTCAACACTATACTGAAGTACATGTTTAATCTTTCCAAGACTTTGGCTTTTTCATTGTCTTTAACAGATTTATACACATATTAAACATGAGTACATCCATCCATACACATATCCCTCCCTTTTTTTGTACATCCTAGTTAAGTTTGTCAAATAAAGGAACTGAACTAAGTAACAGACTGATCTGGGAATTCAGAGATCTCTTAAACTGTGAAATCAAACCTGCTGCTACTCAATCAAATAATGCTCATGACCTAACATTTCAATCCCCACCCTTATTTGACTGATACTAATTTTACACTGGCATCCAAAAAGGTCATGATTTCAGCTGGAAATCACCTAAGGAGATTTTATTTTTTCTGGGAACTAAAGGCATTTAACCCCTTTCTGACTAAGGCATACAACTTGAAGCACTCACTCCTACCTTTAGCATCACCATGACTTCAGCTCCACAGTCAACTCAAATGACCATTACTGGTGAGCACTCAAAGAACATTCAGCACAAATAATGCTTTTCATTGTTCCTGAACTTTGGGGCAAATGGGACAATCTTTGCAAAGTGAGGCTTAACAGAGAATTGGGAATTAAAAGCAGCAAGTAATATTCCAGGGCTAACACCTACAAACTGTTGCAACTATTTTTTTTTTCTTTTTAATTACCAATTAATCATCTAATGGAAATAAAGTGAATGTGTAACTTAATTTTCTTCTATTTTTGCCTCTGAATGTACTATGGTGTCATGATACTTATCAACGAAATAAGACAACTAAGAAAACAGAGAGAACGTTTTTATCTAAAGCTGACTTCAACTGGTTACAATATGAGCTTACAGAACAATTTCAGCCCATGTGTTTTTGTCATGTCAACGGTTTCCAAAGATAATAAATGCTCTTCAGTATCATGCCTGGCATAACTAAGCCTGTGAGCAGGCTGCTAAAATTATATAGGGAATGTACAAGTGAACTCTTCAAGCAGTTCTCTAATGACTTCAACCCAAGAGCAGCACTCCAGCGAAACGGAGGGATTTGGACAGGAATGCAGACTATACAATAGGCAGCCGTAAATAGAAACCAAACTTCGTCACCGCCAGCATCCGAAGCACGACTCCGCGTTACGCTGCACGATGCCGGCTCTACCTCACCCAGCTCCAGCCAGTGCTCGCTGGAGTCAGCACAGCTCTGCTACACTCCCTTGTATCTGCAGCCCACTGCAAAGCTCTGAGGTGGATATATATGTAGGCTCTTTATCGTTTTTTCTACATTTTACTGGCAATTTTCAAGCCTTGGTCCACGGGCCATTTGAAAAGGGTGCACAAATAACAGCTAAGAAAAGCAAGGCTATGGACAAGCTTTAAGTCATCACTGCTCTGAGCTCGGCAGCATCCACAGAGAGTGAACCCTGTGCACACGGTTGTGACACAGCCGATTCTTCATTAGCAATGATGCAATGTGCTTTGCAGGCAATCTTGCTAAGATTAGACTATATATATATATATATATGTACACACACACACACAGGCACTAACTATGAAATAAACACAAATTTAGCATAACAAAACATAGAGGCATAAAACAAGTATGTTGGGAACACAGGTTTACTAAAAACAAAAATTTGGAATCAAAACCAGATAAGCTTTTACATACAAACAACTGCAGCCTTTGGCAAGATTGCAATGTAGCTAAAACTAACAGCACATTACAACCCATTGGAGCAGTACTTCACTTTTGAGAGAACATTATTTACTTGAAGTTCCAGTTCCTGCAATCAAGAAACTGCATATGAATTTTAGCATTATAAATTAAATTAAGTGAAATAAAATTAAGAGATAAATAAAATCACCTCAATCCCTGAAGCTCAGAGTGTGTTATCTACTTCTGATTACGTGGAAAATACCAACCATGCAGCTCCTGTGAAAAATGCCTGAGCAGGCTAATGTACCTTTTATACACAATTTACTGTCAAGTCCTAAACTGGGCATCCAAGGGGCACTCCAGGCGCATGTGAGATCTCATCTCAGGGCTGAATTCGACCCACTGCTGACAAAAGGCTCAGAAATGGCTTTCTCCTCTGACAGCATGGTCTCCTTGACAATTTCTTAAAGGACTCAGAAATGCAACATCTTGAATTTCAAAGCTTTCTCAGGTTTAGTCTTTCTGAAAGCTGATTTTCAAGGGTCTGATCCAGTGCTCAGGGAAGCAAGCGGAAAGACTCCAAATAACTTCAGTAGTCTCTGGATTGGGTTCTGCAGCTGGAAGAGCTATTCTTCATTAGGTTTTTCATTAAATACAACACATGTCATAAGAAGCATGTATAATCTTACTGATCAAAATGACACAATCTAAGAAGACCTTAAGAGAAAACTGCTACTCAGTTACGTTCTTCCTTTGACTTTTAAAGCATTCAAAAATATCGAATATATTCTTTTTTCCTTTACTCCTTTCCTTTTCTTCCTTGGCCAATATCCCCTCTTACTACTACCTTTTAAAAAAAATACAATCCACCCCTCCGTAAAAAAATATTAATTTAAATGAGTGTTATGCAGAAGTCAATACTGTACTTTCCAAAACTCATATTAATTGAAGGCAAGGTAAGGTCTTAAAACACAGAGAGGGCAATATCTGAAACCACTGACAAAGTTAAATTTCTTCCACCTGTTCTGAAGAATGACAAACTGTGCTCTTAAGCATCAAATGGTCAAAAACAACCTGTCAGAAATATATTATTACAAGACAGAAGTATTGCCAAAACCTCATTTAAGTTGCTACAGCCTACAGAAATATTCCTCTTAAGGACTTTTCCACCTGCAGCTAAGAAAAACACTCTTTTTAAAAAAGCATGGGCTAAACTGGTCTTTGCCTCCATCCAAAGAAATCAAGAGGTGTAACACTTAGACTTTATCCCACCACAGACAGCTGTAAATATGACACCATTGATCCCCTTCCTTCATGCAAAAATTTTACACAAAAATAATCAGACTACCAGCAGGAACTGTAGTCCCAAGAAACACCTTCTTACTACATCTTTTATCACAGAGAGTTATGAGTACTTGCTCCTCTTTATTAATTTTTGTTCAGTGCTAACACCAAAGCAATGAACAAAGAAGACATGAAATTATGTCATTGCCTGTTGTTTTTCTGTCTCCATTTCAAAATAAGGGAAGTGTTAATGGGCTCGTCTCTACGACATCTACAGGTAGGCTCACAGAAGAGCAATAGTCCACTTGCAAACAGAAATTGTTATTAAACCCACCATTAATAAATCATATGAACCTCAAGGAAATAGTTATACTAACTGTTCTACTTTCAACCGATTTTCCGTTCACGTGTTTTCAGTGGTGGTGTAACTTCAGCATGGAGAAATGCAGCGTGCATGCTGATCCCAGTGCAGTATTTCCCAGGTTGCTGCCTTTTGTCCGTGGTGCAGTTAGGTGACTGCTCATGGGGCTTGAGCTTGAACAAAGCCAGCAGCACAAAGCCCTGACTGCTCTTGCTGCTTTCCCACAGCCCCCTGTGCCAGGGGTGGCAAAGGCCTTTCAGGGGGTGCCCTGGGACTCCCAGCTGCCGTTTGACATGCAAATGGCATCAAAGATCTTTCAATCCCACCTCAAGGAGGGAAGATAAAGGCAGCAGTTCCCAGAGGAGCTCTGCTCCCAGAGCACCATGCCTGCATCTCTTCAGGATGCTGGCACTGCTGTGCACAAAGAAATCATCCTTGAGGTTATGTGAAGGACTTAAAGAAAGCAACTGAGGGGAATTAGAGAAAGATACTTCAGGCTACAATTCTTCTCCTCAAGCATAACAAGAGAGTATCTTAAAAACTTCACTTTTACCTTCTTATATATAAGAACACATTTGATAATTCCAGGATTTCCATTTTATTTAGAGACTCAACACAAATGTTAAAATTCATGTCTGAATTACAGGCTCCAATTGCTTCTTGTATCAGTCCAGCTTCATGTGCCAGTATTTTCCAACCAGTTTCAGTGGAAATCAAGCTCTGTAAAGCTATGCAACTTCACGGACCCCTAAGTCATCCCACAGGTAGCTTACAAGGTTTTTAGAGTTTCTACTCCTATCTCCAACCCAAATAATTATTATATCCCTTTTATTATAAACACACCCAAAATCAAATTGCATTTTTCCCCTCCATTTTAATATGACCATTTACACTCAACTCTTTCAAACTGGAGGCTGAAAATTTAACCATTACTGAAAAAAAAGTTGAGTAATTTTCAGACCACTTCAAAATACAGAAATGTGTTTCCATGACTTTAACCAGAAAAGCACCGGCTGATCCTTGTTTGTAAATTAAAGCTCTTCCGCTTAGGTTGCTAAATAATGATATCAATATGTTAAATAATTATTAAATATTATAATTACTACTACCTTCAGAAAAACAGGAATACATAGGAGAGAATCTAAGTTAACTAAACTCTGAAAGTTGGAAAAACTTGTGGAAAATATGAGTATGAAAAAGAAAGAATGCTGAGAGCAGAAATAGAGTGCATGAACAGATCCTACCTACCATAGTATCTAATGGAAAAAGAGCTTTCAGTTATTCTCATTTTCCACACTTTAAGTAAATCTATTTTTTTAAAAAAGTGCCTTATTTGTAAATTTATTTATTGCTTTCATATCCTGTTTATTGTTTTGCAGTCACTGAACAGAATATGACATGCTACTAAGTAATATTAATATCAAAATCAGATGGCAAAACAAAATGTGACCAATTTTTTGAGATCAAACACTAAACAGCTTTCAAAGAACACATTTCTTGTTTGCTTTCTGCACATATTGAGAGAAAAATTGCTATCTTAATCTCAGTGGTATTGGTAAGAACAAAGATATGTAGAGAGCTAAGGAGAATATGAACACATTACAGACATATACAGAACTAGATATAAAACCTCACCATGGAATTGATCCAATGGCATCCCATCTCCTCATCAAAAATACATTAGTCAGAGAAATAAATCTGGTATTTTTACTTTACAACACTCATGAAAATGGCTAACAAGTGGCTTGCCTAGATTTTCCCTTACCAGCTAATCTTACCTCCTTACAAACCACACTCCATGTCTGCATTTCTAAATACTTATTGCAACATCATGAAAGGATCTGTACTGATTTGGTTAACATCTTGATATCTTCCCAAAGCAATTTTCGCAATCCAGATGACAATTATGGATAGTAACTGAAGGCATTGTTGTGAGAAGAATGCACAAAGGATTTCTGTCTTAAATTCAGAAGTCAGTCATAAACTTAGTAGGGTTTTTTTCCCTCACCCTGAATTTTGGCATGGTTATGGACTATATATAAGTTTCCTTGGCTGAGACTTTGAAATGACCATTATGGAATATGTATCATTTATTCAGCTTGAATGAAGCTAATGTAGGCTGGCTAAGGGTTTTCTCTTTATCTTTTTTTGCATCACATTTCAGCTTCCAGCTTTCCACAAGCTTCTAGATTGCTGGACTTGATCATCATATTAGCACTGTCAAGGCAATGTTTAAAAATAATATTTTAAAGCTACAAGTAAACTTACTAAAAATGGGAAATTCAAAGACCGTGACATTCTACCTAGGTATCACAGTTTGTGTATATTCCTGAAAGGAATAGTCCTTGTGAATCTGAATTCACTCAGAAAAAAAAAACAAACATCAGGCCACCCACCCCAACCCAGTAAAATTAAAATTGAAGTATGCAAGAACAAAGCAGGTCCAGAATTTATGGGCATATTCCTTTTACTTACAACATCTAACTCATTTCAATACAATTTACAGTTGCACATTTATAGACAGTGCAAACCACACAACCTAAAAATTAAGACACTGAAGAGATGCAAGAGTGGTATTTTTCAGAATAAAAGACACAGTAGTTGTGAAATAGCTGGTACATGTTTTTCCCATAGGACAGACTCCAACTCCACATTATACATACTCATTTGAAATTACAGGAGTGCTTAATTCAATAAAGCTCCAAACCTCTGTTTGTATGGTTGCACACTGTGTAAAGAGAAATTCCATGGAGTCAAGTACAAATCCTTTATTCTCTCAAGTTTCTCAAGACAAAGAGCCACAGCATTATTAAGAGTTGAATGGGTAGTACAGTAAGCATTCTCATGCACATATTAGAAATATTTAATAAGTACACACAATTTACTACCAAAAGAAGGAAGAAAACTGAGAACTATGAAGACTGCATTCTTCATTATGAAGAAGTATGCTACACACCATTTGGCTTTAGGCATTTTTCAGTCCTACAAAGCAATACTTCTCTCTTGCAAGGGGCAAAATTATAAATATTAATTTTTTTTTAAATTAGAAATAAATATTCTCAACACTTCAGCGCAGTTTGGTGGTATGTCAACTCCACCGAGACCCTGGTCTGAAGAATAGCAATTGCAGCACAAGGGTGCACTGAGCACAACTGCTGAAGTCTGTTCATATGCTTAGGGTTATTTATATGCACCAGCACCCTGGGGATTAGACTCACGACATAGATCACTTGCAAACTCTCTGGGTAATTATATAGTGAAATGATGACAACTAGCTCACTTGGAACATAGAAACTTTTGGGCATGTTCACTATAATTAACCAACATCCACTTCTGTCTTCTGACGTTAAACTGAAAACAAGTATCTTGCATCTTGCTCCAGTTTTTTAATGTTTTAATAATGAAGTTGATGTGAGAATAGAAACATATAAAATAAATTTAGTGTGTTATTCTGAGAGATTTTTGCTACAACTGTCATGTTAATAGAGAAAAATATACAAAGTTATATATATACTCTATTGAATACACGAAAACTTTAAAAAAAGGGGATGAAAATCTGCTTGTAGAGAGTGGGTGCTTTATACACACCCAGGTTGCTTTTACATAGCGCATTACACATTCGGGAAACATCAGTTCTGAAATAACCTTCCAGTTCATGTATTTGCATTTCCAGTCATGCTGCCTAACCAGCAAACACAATCCACTGCCACAATCACTAGAAATAACAGCCTGGCATGGGAAGGTGTAGAATCTCCCTTTGGCCTGGAGCCTGACAAGAGCTGTAGCCAGAAATGTAAATGAGCAAGACTTCTCTATTTCATTGAACCAATGGTACCACCTTGAAAACAGCAATAGAACATTTTCTGGCCGATGGTAAATCATTGCCATACCCCCAGAAGGAAAGACATCAATGGCAGTACTTTGTTGAACAGCATTTCTTTCTAATTTGTTGCATAAGTGACACTGCTAGATGTGACAGGCTAGATGGAAAACTACAGCAAAGCATTTCCATCAGTTGAATTTCTGGAACCTCTCTTGACAGCTAAATTTGCCTTTGATAGCAGATGGAGTTGTTTTGCAAGAAAAAATCCCCAGCTTGCTCCCACTAATCATTCATTGCTTTGGTTTACAGAGCAGTTTTGGTGTATGCTAACATATTCCTTCCTTTGGAGATAAATTAAACCAGAAGTCATGATCCAGACACACAACAAATATGTTCTAACTCCTATGGACAAAGTGAAAGTCCAAATCAATGACTCATCTTTTATACAGCTGTGAGTGACACATACATTAGGGTGAGACCGTCCAGAGGACAAACTTCATGCAATCCGAAGACTCTGAGTTGTATATATAGTATAGAACTAGAGGCCTCCAACACCAATCGTATCAATGTCCACATTTGATCATATCTCACCAAATTACTCATTGATTTGCACATAACTAGAATCTTGATTCTAGAGATCCATTTATGATCAAGTAGGAGGCAGGACTAAAAAATCCTGGTTTTTAAAAGGACATCTTAAGGTATGTCATATACCAAAACTGCACCAAAACTCCTGCCTAGATACTCTCCAGAGTTATTGATAGATCTCAAAATACAGTAGGCCAAACTTTGCCTCAAAACTTACAAAATCATGATCTTACATTTTAAATAAATCTAACAAACTACTGGTACCATCAGAATCAATGAAAGAATCTACTTTCATACCAGTTGCATGACAAATCACAACTAATTCTACTGCAGTGTGCAGAAAAAAAAAATCTGCTGTCCAAACTCTGCTATCATTTTATGAATATGACAGTTTCTGATATAACAAAATTAGCAACTGATGAAACAATCATTACAAACAATGATCAGAGATAGTATTAGTGTTTAAATATAAGTGTTTCACTACTGTGCACAACCTCATTAATCTCTAAACAACAGAGGATTACAAAGTTGCACTACAGAAAGCCCACATATGCCTTTTCTTTCCCAAACCTCAAAAGTAAAGCAGCATGGACTATGTGTTTCTCCATACCACAGAATGCTATGCCTGTTCCCATTTTCTGCAGTACAGTCAGAGAAGACCCAATCTAAGAAAAATCAGTCTCTGCAACAGAGAGAACGTATCTCAGCAAGGCCAATTTGGTGCTATATACTACCGAGAACTGTAATGCCAATGCCACCCCTCTGACAAAACTCTAACATTCAGTAATTGCTTAAAATTTAAGCTACACTTACTTACCAACGTAAAGACAAAAAACAAAATATGTATTATGGAATAAGCAATGTAACTAAGGGCAATGCTGACACTACAGGAAATAAATATTCTCAACACTTCAATACAGAATTAACAACTGAAGGACACAGCCCAACATACTGACTTAAATAAAGAAAACTATGTAAAAAAACCTGTCGTTGAGGGCTGCCCATGCACCCTTCCTGTGCTCAGCCAGAAGGTGCTGGTAGACAAGTGCTTGTCAGCCCACCTGGAGTGGGACCTTTCCCTGTAACTACCCCACTGTGCATCAGAAAACAAGAATCACCCCTGCTTCCTACTTGAAAAAAGCCTTTCAGATCATCTGAGCCCGCTTCACCCCCACAGACAGATTTCAGCCTGCGCATCTCCTGCACATGGCCTGAGCCACAGGCCAAAGCGAGATTTACGGATGCAGACTGTCCCCACAACTCCCAACAGCATGTACACAGTCTCAGCTAGCATGCAGTCTGTTTTCGGCCATCACTGGCAACACTTGAAAGTCTCTTTGCCCCAAAGGATGATGTGACATTCAAAACTGAAATTCGGGCTCTGCTCCTGAAAATAAAGCACTGGGATACCACAGGGCTGTGCTGACTTCAGCTCAGGAAGGCAAGGACAGAGGTTGATGCTGGGTTTTAAATCTTGTTCTATCTTTACTCAGTTCCTTTAGATATGACTGCTAAGTACAAGCTCTCTTATTGGATATTCCATATCCTTTTGAGCTTTGAGAGAAGTCGTACCTGGCGGGTTTCAGGAACTGTTAATATCAAGGAGGAAAACAATTCCCTTTTGTATGCTGACCACCTGTACAATCTTTTAACCCTCATGGCAGCTGCTCCACGTATAAGCTTGTGAGCGGTCACAAAGAACAAGTCTATTACAAAAGAAGATATAAGACAACATCAGTGCTGCATCCAGCTTTAACTGTAATTGAACTTTCCTCTATCTTAACCTGGCTCTATTTACACAAGAGATCTGATTTCCTTTGACAGACACATCAGCCCACTAGTACCCAGCTAATTGCTTCAGCAAGGAACAAAATCTGATTACCTACATTCACTATCTAAATTCTAAGAAAGTAAAAGGGTTTCAAAGGAAAAAACATAATATTAACTTAACTATTTATTTCTGCTCACACTAATCCAGGATGTATTTCACTAGTCTGAAAAGCTAGTAAGGGAAGAAGCAATTTAGCTGTAACACAATTCTCTTGAACTTCAGTAATATAATTAGCAAATAATTAGGGCGCCTGATGTGTGGATCAACAAAAAGAAGTATTTCCACAAACTTTAGAGAATTTACCTGTTGAATATTTACAGAGCTGTTGCACTGCTATGGCAAACCAGTATATAGCCACTGCAAATTCAGAAGCTCATTGATTTTGAACGAGCAATGAATTCTTTGGTCTCTTTAAAAAAAGGCAAACCATTTCAGAAAATGAAGACAAATCTTCACCTGGCATAAGGGTCTAATGATCCATCATAATGTTTGTCAAAGTTATGAGACAAACCAATAGATTTTATAAAATATAATGTACAAGATAATCAGAGTTGAAAAGTACCAACACAAATTTTAGAACACTGTAGTTACTTATTCCTTACTTTTAGCTATCGGATTCTCTTACAGTAAAGAAATGGTTTTTTCTTAAATTTATATGCATTAAGCTTTTTTAAAAGACAACCTAAACAAAGAGAGCAGTAAAATCAAACAGGAATGTTGCTGCCTTTCTGTTTCTTCTAGAAGAACCTCTCAAGGAGCTGAACCTGCTAGGCTCAAGATAAAAACCTCAAGTGTCCCCTGCTTTTAGACAACAACAAAAAAAAAGGAAGCAAGTACCATTTCTCCTTCAAATACTGAGATTTAATTGATGTCCTCACTTACTGACTTCTTTCATTGCTGTCCCCTTCTGCAAACAGAAGTACAGTACTTCTCATAATGCCGAACATGGATGTACACATAACTGTGTATGTACACACACCTATGGGTCTCTCTTTTTAACAGGCGATCTCTTTTTAAGTGTCACAATCCTTCCTGGAGGTGAATAAACAAAAAACGCTACTTCAATGACTTTGTATTTTCTATCTGATCCCCAAAATATGATCCAACACCATTGTATCCTGCAGCCAAAGGAACTGAATTTATAATGCTGTAGTTGAAGTGTGTTAAGCATAGCAGCTTCACTATGCAGTTGCCTCAGTGTGAAGTTGAGTAAGAAGCTTTTATAAATAGAGCTTGGGGATCCCCTGTCCTGTAGAGCTTGATTTTTTTATTTGGTTTTCTTTAAGTGGTTAAGACAGAAATAACATGGGCAGGGAAACGTAGCTGCTTGGAGACAACAGCAGAAACTTGCGTGCCAGCGGATTACTGTACTTGTACTGTCAAGGTGGTCCACGGGGACACTGGGTAACGTGGTGTAACACACCCTGCCTCTGGGCTATGGACTCCAAACAGTACTAAGTGGTAGCTTAGCACACAGCAGGACACACACCACCTGCCACACACAAAAGCAACCTCTGACAGGTTGCCAGCCTGGTCACAGAAGTGTTTCAAAGCTCCAGTCCATCCCTCTAAAAAATCTTTACTCATCCCAGCCACTGGAGGATGACTGCTCTTCCAGAGCATTTTCCATAGAAATGCAGCCCATGGCAGAAGGAAGGAGCCAGTATAAAGGGGGCTGCAGAACACAGGGATGGCAGGACAGACATAAAAAGTTGTCCTTAACAGTGAAAATCAAGCTTTGGAGGAGTAAATAGTCCTTGTAATGCCTGTAACCATCACTTTACAACACACTACTTTGCATTTCTCTCAGCCTCTTATTTAAGACTTCACAGAAATCAGTTCTTTAAAAGGCTCTGTAAGGCATTTCAACTGAAATAGAATATACACAGCTGTGTACATCTCCTGAAAAGGGGTAATAGCTGAAGAGATCAATGAGATATCGATGACTCAGTGAGCTGCTGATACCGGAATACAAAAAGTCATCATGTGACAAAAAATATTAAAGTAATAGAACTAGATAAAACTTAGATTGCAAAATCCTTAGCAATATTATCCATTTACATTCAATTCTAAGATCACATACACAATTTCACTCATTTTTATTTCAAGTAATAACAGAGCTTCTCACCTTCCCAATGTTGCAGCCATGTCTAGAAAAGCGCATGAAGAAAAATGCAAATTATATTTTAAATATACTGTATCTCCACTCCTGGCTGATTTGCTATACAGGAGACTATTTATTTATTTATTTTAATTGAACCGTAGAGTATTTTGACTGCCATTTTTTTGTGTATCAATATGAAGAAGAAACAGATTTCTATACTCCTGTAGATTGTGAATCTAACAGGGGAAAGTGATGGGGAATGGAGAAGGAAAAGAAAATAAAGGCGGTAAACCTGAATAGAACCTCTGAGATAACACATAACCTATACAATGGCCACCTAGAGCTGCAAACAGAAAAAGAAAGTCCACAATTCAATGCTTGGCAACTGAGGTACTTATGTTTTGACGTGGCACATTTCCTGCAATAAATTGCCTGCTGGAGGTACTGGCAGTCACACACGTTTTACCTCTACAAGAAGTCCTTGGCAATAACCTCCTTTTGGAAAGATATTCAAACAGTTGGATATGGTCTTGGAAGTCAGCTCAGAAAAACCTCAAATGTGTATGATCATGCTGAAGCTTTTCTTGCAGTCTTTATACTCAGTGGGATAATTTACAGCTTTTGGTAACTACTGTCCTAAAAATAATGGAGAGAAGGAGAAGGGTTCAACGGTACACTGTGCCAGCCATCTTCTTTTCAGTTACAGAAATGTAAGAAAGTTAAAATTACATTAGTTTAATTGTTATTTTATGAGAATTTTCTCCGTAGCCCTACATGTTGATGGAAGAAGCAGCTGTTTTATCAGTCATCCTTAGCATCCCCTGAGTGACACTTCTGTCCCAGAACATCATCAGTACCTTAGCTACAAGTCAGTCCGGTAGCTTCGCCTCTTGTTAATGTCACCTAATGCTTGTTATTGTAAGACTCTACTCTTCACTGTTTATTTTTTTAAGCCAAACTTTAGCCATCTGTTCTGCTGTCTGATCCCTCTTCTCTCCCTCCTGGGAGGCAAAGAGGCAGTCAGGGAAAGATAAGAAAGGGAAAAATAGTTCAGTCATGCAAGAGAGAAACTTTACTTTGTTCCTTTTCTCCTCTACCAGTAGCTAGAAAATCTAGCTACCAAAACAGAAAAACTTGTGGTTCCTAACACATATTGCCTCCAGCACCGAATGTTAAATCTGAGTTTGTCAATGTCAACATAATTTTGATGCCTGCAAATAACTGAGAAAACCACTGGCAAAATATGAGTTCCCACAGACAACCTCAACCTTTCCATGCCATCCATTAAGGCAGTCCCAGGTTGTGCCAAGAAGTTCACGACACAGATTCACCTAAGTCTCCCCAGAAACCCTGCACTCAGCTCTGGATGCCACACTGCAGAATTTGACAAGAGTCTTTTTGCAAGCTGAACACAACTTTAAGGCTTCTATGCCGTGCTTAATTAAGGAACACATCGCATCTGGGAAATGCACTGCCCACCATCGCTTCTAGGCTGTGATTACATCTGTCAGTACTTCACTCTGCCCTTTAATTGCCAGCAGGATGGTGAGAAGTGTGCCATGAACTATGGTATTTCCTGCATAGGTCCTTCTCACCCAACATCTAATAAACGCAGTTGTCTGAAACAGCAGGAGCTAAACTCCACAAGCAATTATCCCCATTCAGCCTTTTCTTCTTCTAAAGTATGCATGGCCAAGAAAAGATATACAGATAAAAAGTTCTGAAATATACCATCATAAAAGCTTGGAAGTCTACTATAATGCCACTGTTCCTAACTTTCGAAAGTTTAACTCTTAACCTTAACTGTTTTAAATATTTTCGGGATGGGCAATTAGGCATTTTACCTACACCTTTCTACATTTCTGTAGTCAAAAAATGAATGCTTTGAAGCAGAGATTATCCTTTTCAAGTATTTGGAAAGTACCTTGCATGTAAGCATATAAAAGAAATCATAACAGAGATAATGCTTTGTTTCCACTTTTATACTCCTTCCTTTTGGTGTTAGCCAAAGTCTTCCAGGAAGGTTGCTGTTGATTCTAGCCCAAGTCATGTATGTTGTGTCATGCAATACGTTTGTCTCCTGCCCTAATTACCTTACTCTGTTTCAATCTCTTTCCCAAGCAGTTGTCTGTCTGTTGCAGCAGTATTTACCTCTGCTCAACTGGCCTGTCCTCTAGGAGTGAGCCTCTGTTGAATTAACTCAGCTTCATTTCAACCCAGGTATCTGTTTACAGCAACACTGAAGGCTTCCCGAGTAACACCATTATTTTTTTCCTAAAGCAATGAGGAAATCCAAGTGTTCCATTTGGATATGAAGGTGACCAAGACCACCGTAACATATACATACACCGGTGAGACATTCCTCATCCTCAGAAGCAGGCATTCCCTCAGGAAGGGAGAGAAGGGTGAGTTGGTTGGGTTTTTTCCCCCTTGAGTTAGCTTAGTAGCCTCAACAGTATTTCTATATCCTCAGATTTCCTTTTTCGTGCCAAATACCCTACTGTAATCTCAGGGAAAGTCTTCAGTGAATTTAACTGCCTTCACAGCTGCTCCTTTGGAAATCTGCAGGGAATGCAACACAGCAACATCCAGCACCAATCTGTATCATAATTTGCTCAAGGTAAATTGCTTGGATTCAGAAATTCAAGACTCATAGACAAACTCATAGTCTCTTCCTTCTCACCACTCTAGACATTTGTCCAGTGCTTCTAAGTTGTCAATATTCAATGAACATGTGCCACATACAACACTCTGTTGATTAAAATCAATGCAATGAAAATATACTCAGCATAAAACTAATTCTGCAGAATCCCTGAAGGAGAACTGCTGCTGAACAGAAATGTTCAATCTGAAATTTGAGCACAAGACCTTAATTAATCTTTGACTGTTGATCTCTACCCCAACTGTGTTTACCTTAATTTTATTCCACTCTCAGATTCCACCTTGGAAGCTCCTTGCTGCTTTGAACCCAAAATCTACAGAGTAACAACCAAGGTCAGCATAAGTATTTCACATCTATACATGACAGAAGTGACATACAGGCTGTACCAGTTTCTCAGCTGACTTACAAAAGAATTAGTTTGCACAGGCTGAAGATCTGATTCAGCACACTCAGCTGTTCCCAAACTTTGGATGCCAAGTCAGATCAGCAGTAATTAAATCTTGGGCTGCAAGCCTAGCAGAAATTCAATTTTATCCCAGATCTACAGGTTGAATTTAGAAATTAGTAGATGCAACTGAAAGCAAAAGTAGTGGTTGTTGCAATGTTCGTGTATATTAAATAGGAACTTTATAGAGGAGATTATGCAATGTGGGGTATCAGAGGACTACTCTCGGAGAATGCCCTTGCCAGTCTTAAATCCTTTCATAGAGACTAGCAGAAAATAAATACTTGTCTAAAGTGATTTTTACTAGATGTGATGTAGTAAACCAACTTTAATACAGAACAGTGCAAAACAGCGCTGATTTCCCAGAGCACATTCTTTATAACACACAGTTTTGAAAGCATGCACAAATTTTCAAATTAACATCCATAAACATCCTTGTGCATAAAAACTAAAGCTGGAGAGGATTATTTTTTTCCTTGTGGAAAGCAATGCTTACACCTCATGAGTCACTTTACATTTCTGATATACGTAGCAGATTTGCAGAGACTTTTTGTGAGTTTCCAGGGTAAGCCGATCTCCTTTGTACACAGGGTATATCAGCTGCCCTCCCTGCTCACCAGTAACTTTGCCTCAGTACCCTCATACTTTGCCACTGTGGGTCAGATTTACACATGCAAACAGACTGTGCAGCTTTAGGATTTTCAACCCATACCAAAAGGGAACTCACAATCACTGAGCAATCAAGAATTAAAACTGAAGTCATCAGCACATTGCCTGCTGGTGAATAAGTACAGTGACTGAAGTGCACAGCTCTAAGACACTGCGAAGCAGAGAGGGGGGAAAAAAAACCAAATCTTCAAAATATAAGTATTTGAAAAATAAAGGGACTGATTTCAAGATAAGCTAAGCTCTCAGAGCTTCAGCAGAAATTAATGCAACTGTTTCTAGCTCAAAATGGGAAAAATCTGTTCAGAGAGTGAAAATAACAGGACAACAAGGAGACCAGGAGATTTAAAACATGTTAGATATAAAGCAGGACAAGGAACAAGTTTCCTCAACAGAACATTTCTACTGGTTTGGATGATGCATTCCCAGTTTGCACAGGTGACGCAGATTGTTTGTTCTTAATCCTCTGAAATTTAGCACTTACCTAAAAACATTCAATTTTTTATTTTTTTTTTTTTTTTTTTTTTAAGGCAGGATGCTCATCTCTTTTGGTCAAAATTGAGGAATGTATAAAACATCTTTTAGCTTGGAGTCCAACCCTCTCCTGTGCCAGGACACAGACTGTGATTACTCCCAGTAATCCCAGTAAATTCTGGTGATCCAGCAAGGAGCACAGTCCAGCAGAGGCACCCATGGGACAGAGAGGATGGTAAAATGTGGTGCAAGGGCAGGAGGCAGCACTCAGCAAGTCCCTCTTGGAAACCATAACCTTAATTTAGCTAATCCTCAACACACACAGGGTCCTCCAGTTCCCCCAAATCACCAAACTGACCAGGAGGTAGAAAGCTATTACTGTTTTTTGTTTTGCTTCCCATGTGCGCACAAGGCATGACATTAGTGGTTGGGATACCACACTGACCTTTCTTAAACCCTAATTATTAAAGGTCATCAACAGGCTCACTGAACTGCTGGATCTTTCCAGGACCTCTCCAAACAGGAAAACCTCCTCAGCAAATGTCTACAGAAAATTCTTGCATTCAAGCCTTATGAAAGTACCATCATGAAGGAGCAGAGAAAAACACCCCTACATGCACTGTATCTTTGTCAGTTCAACAAGTGGAGGGGAAACTGCAGTGACAGAGGAGTGGTGTTATTTCTGATAAGGTAAAGAGCTCATAAAGCAAAGACCTGTTTTCTGTCAAATTATTCTTACTAAATAACATTAATTAAAATTTACTGGTGATATTAAAGTAATTTTACTGAAATTATCTCAAATTTCAGCCAAACATAGCAAATCTTTTTCTTGAGTCTGCTATGGATTCATGAAAAATCAGTGATGAGCAAGCAAAAAGATGTATTAGTTACATTTTGATTAGAATGAAAAACAGATGTGTGGTGATTAATCGTATTCAAGTTAAAACAAGCCCATCCTGCAACAATGAACACAAGGGTTATTTCTGGCTCCTTCAATACGCCTGAATATGCATCAGGGTACACCTTCATTTTCACATCAGAAGAGATGTATTAGGGCAAACTCAGATCTTTATTAAGTCCTCAGAAAGTCCAGAGCTAAAATTAAATCCAATTTATATTTACAAAATTTTAATTCAGGGTCTAGTTAACTGATCTGATGAACTGGCCCTGTGCTATCACCACAACCATAAGAATGTGAACAAAAATGTCATATGGAAAGGGAGAAACATATGAGTAGAATGAACAAAGGAATGAACATATTTCTTCAGCAGTGAAGAAATGACAAAGGAACACTCAATACTTATTGGGTAATAGAAGAGACACATGAAATTCAGTGCAGAGCAACGTTACATATTTGGTGTGAGTTTTTTTGGGTTTGAGTTGTTTGGTTGGAGGTTTTGTGAGTATTTTGGTGGTTTTAAAATCCTACAAATCCTCCATATAGTGATGGCCTTGAATTGGATTTTATTACTCAGAAGCTGCTCAGATGATACAGTTTTGTAGCAACACTGCTTTGTAGCTGCTCCGGAGCAAAATAATCCTTGGAATTATTTTAAAAGGAACACAAAGAAGAAAGCATCATTAAAATACTGTTTAATGAAACTGTATACCCACATTTTCAATAGCAATTACAAGTGAGACCCTGAGTCTCAAGCATTGTACATAATGCTCCAGCTCTTCCAGTTTTGCCAACAATCAATCTTGTCACAGCAGATAACTGTTTAAATATTTTAAGGAAGCATAACACAGCAAAGACAGTCCAGTTTGCACTGGAGGCCATTGCACTGAACACCTAGGCCATTCCTAAATACTTTATAGGCATTTCCCACCCTTCATGGGGATTTCCACTCCTTAAAGAGGTGATCTGGTGAGAGCGTGGGAGAGTAACTGAGAGAGATGGCTACTGATCTTTCAGCAAAAGGCTGAAGGTGAACAGGGAACTCCTTTTGCTATACAGCTATAGGGAATAAAATTAAAGTTTCAAGTCCAGAGCCTCTCCCTCACCCAGATGCTGTTGAACTGTTTGAACTCATGCTTGTGACATTTTCTATACACGGAAAGTTTGAAGAGTGTCCCAATGTAGCTGGGCACGTTCCTAGAAGAAAAATCTATAGAAGATGACAATCCGTGAAGACACCACCTTGAAGACAGCACCTTGAGTTCCTGAAGCACAAAACTGCCATAGGATGGAGAACACTCTGGTGAAATACTGTCACTCTTCTTTATATTCTTTACTTTGGCAACTCAAACTAGCTGCTGCAAAGAGAAGCAGAAGGATTGGGGAACTGGCCTAGATAAACCTTTGATCTGATCCAGGAAAGGCCATTTTCTTACACACCTCACTTGTGAATCACTTCATGCTTGCCCACTCTTTTTAGGAAGGAAAATCAATCGGAAGTTATCTATTGGGAATAACCTCATTAATTCTGTAAAATAATCCTGTACAAAATAAAGCAACCACCTTCATAGTTTCTTTCAATCATTCAGAGTAATGTAAGTCAGTTCTGCATTTACTCGCACTATACCTGTACACTGTATGTGCTTGCAAGCCTATTTTATTTCATCAAAGCACAACAGCAAGACCATGTATTCACAACTTTCCTACAGATAACTGCTTCCTGAGGATGCTGGAGTTATTTACCACTACATTATTACCTGCTTAGTTTTCCAAATATGCAAACCCATGCTGCAAAGGGTGGGTAAAGTATTATTCTTTCTACTTGGTTCCTAGGGATTACAAAGTGGTTTCCTTTTAGAAAACAGAGTAATTTTTTATGCTTTTACCTCACTTGCTAGCAAGGAATGCTCCCATAGATCCAGCCTGAAAACAGACTATCTATTTTCTACCTGCACAGTTGTCCCCAGGCAAGAGATACTAAAATTTTTCCTTCTGCACATGTGATTCAGCTGCAAAAATGAACAGTATTCAGGTTTCAGGAGATGATCAGAGAGAAAGTACACTTAAAGAAAAGTGGGACCTAAAAAAAAAAAAGAAAAGAATTCCAGGCTGGAATTTTCCAGAGCTGAAAGCAGAGAACCAAGTTGTCTCTAACCAGCATTTGTTTTGCAGCTGTCCAGAGGTGTTCATTTATTTTCTGTGAATATAAGCAGCACAATATGGCCTTCTTACCCATGCAGTTCAGAGCAGCCAAAGTACCAGGCAGCTACAAAAATCAAGAGAACATGGAACAATAAACATAAGATTGAGAAAACTGGGCTATTCACTAACAGGTCTTTAATGAAAATCTTACAAATCAAAATGGAAAAGAAATACCCATTCTCAGGAAAACACATTTTTCCAAGAAATTTAATCTCCTTATGTTTGACCAAGACTGTCAAAGAAGTGAGCCTGAGAAACATAATCCTAATGACCTCATAAGGGAAAAACTAATCCAGTCACTTGGGGCACATGTGAGAAATCCACAGAACATGAACATCACCTTGTTCCTCAGTGTGTGTTTTGTTCAGTCTGATTAAAACCCCTGAAAGCCACAAGCAAGCTGCTTTCTTTGTCAGGCATGAGGCAGCACTCCGGGAGCCTCAGGTTCAGGGGAAGATGCCAAGTTCTGTTACACACACACTTCTCACTGCCCCATGAGGACCATGGGATTACTGAAAAAGCACTAGACCAACAGAAAGAGATGGCCACGGCTGCTCAGGCCACTGCTTTGGACAGACAAAGGCAGGGGTGAATGCTGAAGGCAGGGATACACATCAATTCACATCAGCCAAGAAACTTCCTTGTAACACTAAAACACTCAACTTCCAAATCAGATATGGTGCTCAAAATGACAAACACACATCTGCAAGCAAATGCTCCAACCACAACAGCTACTTTTATTCTGAAATGAGAGGTTGATGAAAGTAAATATAAGAGGCTCCCTGCATAATTCTGATGTTACTTAACCCCAAAGTATTCATGAAAAGAAAGGGTGGGCAGATAGGAATTTGGCTTCTTCGTCCAAGCTGTGCTACTGTTTTTCTTCCTGAAGAAAACAAGCTAACCCTGATAAGAAGTACTAAGGTTGTAATACATTTCACGTGCTATCAATGAGGTAGGAAGAAAAGGAAAATTAAAAGCAATGTTGTCATGCATATGCAAGCACGTAAACAGCAGCTGTACAGACAGATATGAAGAGGTCAGCAGGACACAGATGAGTTGCTGTAATGCTGGCTGTCATAGCAAGAAGGCAGAATTGACAGGTGTAAGGAACAATTTCACTATCTACCAACAAGACAGGGTAAAAGGGGTGGATGCTGACATGTGCCACAGCCACCTTTGATAAGGTCGCTTATTTAGATGCCCAGGGCATTCAGCTGCCCTGAAAATAGATCCTTTGTTTTCTCAGTGGGCAGAAGGCAGGTACAGCTACAGCCCACAAAGTGACTCTCTCCTCCTTTTCCTTATTATTCTTAGGAAACGCAGAAAAGATCTTTCCAGCTGGGTGCTGAATGCCAAAGTACAGCTGAGCCGACCCTCAAAGGCAGGGGGACAGGCAGCAGCCCGTGTGCGTGGCGCCGGGGCTGCCTGAGCGCCTGACACCGACCCATCCGTCAGCAGGGGCACAGGGAGGCGGCAGGGCCTCCAGGAGCTGCCAGCTGCAGGGCGTCAGGCTCGGAAGAGGAGCAGGCAATGCCAGAAAGTAACTCTTTGGCAGTAATGGGAGAGATGCAAAATGAAAAGAAATCCCCCTCTTCAGCGTTCACAGCTTGGCACATAACATGGCAGGTTCTGCATCACGGGAAGCTCCTTGCTTCCTCTGAGGGCGGTCATGTCAGAAAGACCAGAGCAAAACTCTTTAACTTTCTTCCTCTCCTGGGAAGGCATGTACCTGCACATCTGATCCCCAGGAAACTGGCTGGTACAAGTTATCAAAAAGCACCATCTCATTTGAGTGCAAGACTGGTTTTTCATAAGGGTAGAATGGACCAACTCTCACACCAAACCACCTTTTGGTGCAAGGGTTTGTCCACTAAGTCTTGTGCTCCAATGCTGATAATTTCTGTCTCAGTCTTAGCAGAGCTTTCTGTACATATGCAGAGCAGGCTCCATCTCCATTTGATTTCATATGATGGGCCTTAGCACCACTGCAAGTAACTCACAGCCTGAATCTCTGAATCTTACTCGCTCTTAACAAACTTCTTTCCAGCAAACTTTCAGAGGAGTTATTCCAGCAAGTAAATTTACATACACAAATTATGTATTAGATCCTGACAAGAACTAGGCAAAATAAATCAGTGCAACTATATTCAGAGCTTGGCAAGGAACCAAACTTAAATAAAAAGCTGCTGTCATTTGAGAATGACTATCAGGACTCTGAAGACAGAAACCAGAAATGGACCATGGACTGTACGCATACCTCTTAACCAGGCAATTCCTCTCCCGAATCTGTTCCCTTTATGGTCAATGGAGCAAGAGCAATTCAGGGCAGGATCACAGCTGAGATGCTCCGATGTGCCCTCTAGGCTGGCTCTGCTTGCCATGACAGAGGAGGCCCAGTGGCCGATGCAGTGGCCGAGCAGTGTGCCTGGCATCACTGGGAGGCTGACAACAACAGCACCCCTGGCAGTGGTACAGCGGTAAACCTTCACCTAGAAACAGGTTTTTCCTACATAATTAAAAGCAATTTAAGCAATATGAGAAAGAATAACTCTGCCTGATGACTTGAAGCAACCTGGCAGCTGCAAAAAGGCTTGCAAAGGTCTTACTGCTTTCCTGCCTTAAAGAAATGAGGGAAGAACTAAATCCATGCTGTTTTCTTGTTGCATTTGGAGGTTTTTTTGCATTGGAGGGTTCTCTTGAGGCCTGGGTGATCATTTTTTTGTGGGTTTTTGTTGTTTGTTTGTTTTTTTTTAAGAGTAAGACTAAGGTTTCTCAGTCTTCATGAAACAGATATAATCACGAAAATGCTTTTTCTGCATAGCACCTGCTGTTTTTCTGTAAAGGTTTTTGTTTTGTCTTTTCCTACTGAGAAATTTAGAAACTGTTTGCGCATTTCTATGTTTGAATTGCTCCCACTTCCTGCCTTCCCAACAAGCATCCCCAGGGGCCAGCTGGAAACAGTGCCCAGCATCCCAAGGCAGCTAGTCAAAGAGGTACTGCTAACTCACAGATGGTCCTTTAGGTCCTGCTAGTTCGTACCAAATTATATGCATTTTAGTGGCTTTAAAACAAAAAGAGTCAATCTCACAGCTGTTGGGTTAGAAAAACTCCTCCCAAAGTCCTAGTAAAGATCTGCAAATGACTGAATGTCAGCCTGAAACAGGCACTGTACAGAAGAGAAGACCACACACAACACCTGCAGTACACAATATAAAACAGAAGACCATGGTGACAGCAATGTGCAGACCACTAACCTCAGGGTGAAAATCCAGGAGACCCAGGCACTGCTACCAGAGTGCCTCAGAGCGTGTTGTCTAAGGTAGCTATAGGTGCTTGTTATTCATCACTTGTATTCACCTTGTGTCAAAAGCACAGCATGGGCTCACACCCAGGGCTTTACAGAGCTGTTCAGAATATCCTTGTAGCTCCCTTTTCCTAGGTGACACCACCCCGGAGAATACTGCAATAGTACCTGGCTATTCCAGCAAATATATAGGGGCGGATTTTATTTGCTCACCCACTCTTTCTGGTTCTCAAGTATTTTTAACATACCGTGAATTTTAACATACTGGTATTAATAAAAAATTAGTAATTTGTAATATACTGTTGTTGAAGAGAATAACATGTCAGAACTCCTTTGTGAGGGTTTTGATAAAGCTCTTCTGGTTAGTTACTAATTGTGCTAGAGCTTTCATGCAAACAGACCCACGTTTTCTACAGCAAGTTTTTCCTAAGTGCAACACCAAGCATTTCAGCGTAACAGCATGGAGGGGAAAAAAAAGTAAGGAAGCCTCCTGATGTATTTCTGATACAAGGAACCACTCACGCATGCTCTGAGCAGCAAGAAGCAGAACGGCAGTCACAGCTGGCAGCTGTCTTGCTGGCATCATCACCATCCTCCCCACCCAGAACAGCTCATGCAGCCCCCACACATTGCAGAATAAGCTCTACTGCTGAAAGGGCTGAGGAAAACTCCAGCCCCTGAGCACAGGTGAGATGAGCCCCTCCCGTGCCCAACCTGAGGAGAAGCTTTCCACACCCTCAGTTGTCTCTGTTTCAAAGAAAGTCAAGAAGAAAGCAAATGTCTCCAGAGGCATTTGATTCTGAATAGGCTTTTAAGTGTCCATTGAACCTGAATTTAGGATTAAGGGAAGAAGTAAGGAAGACATCCAACATTTATATTTCACTCCCCAGTACAGAAACAAGTTAACTTGATATGCCAGTTTTAAACTTTCTGAAGTTATAACTGGCCCTTAAAGCTGATGTGTAAACTTTGGGGACAGCCACAGGGAGAAATAAACCTGCAGAAACCTGCAGGGCTTTTTTTAAGCAAAGAGTTTACCAACATACTCCTCCTCATGTTTTAATAGAAAGACCAGAGCTAAATATTTAATGTCTGAAAGGTTAAAAGAAATTTGATATATAACTTCACACATACCGGACTTATCTCAAACTGCTAAATATGAATTGACATAGCTTATGACATCCTACATCTTACAATAGCATGCTGCTCAGCCACAGTAACTGCTGGGGTTCTAAATAAAGAGGTTGTAACTTTACCTCTTTGTAGCCTAAATTTTTATGTGCCTTGTTGAGTCATAAGCAGGAAAAGAAAGCCTTAAAAAGCCATTATCATTATTAAAATATGGATGCTGCACATAAAAAACACAGGAAAACCATCAACCAGGCAACCAAAAAATAACACCAAAACCAAACTCTCCCCTCCAAACAAAATCCCCACACCCAGAAAAGTACAGCTCATACTTAAAAACACTTGGAGACATGAAAAGTTGTGAAATAAAGCAAATTTTCCACATTACATAATATTCCTAATTAAATATTGCTATCGCTCTCTTCCCCTTTTCCATACAGCGATACCATGATTTCAGTTTCATCAAGTTCATACAAGTACAAAACCATAATGAAAATGAGTGGTGCTTCTTCCACCACTCATGGCCGCATCTGACCATGGCATGTTCTGAGCTCAAGATGAGAATTTCATCTAAAGGCTTCCAGAGGTACTTTCACAATATTTTTCATGATAGTAAACACTTTATTCTTGAAACTGGGTCGATTTGGTGTATCTCACTTGACAGTCTTAGAGAAAACAACATATATTACCTCAGGGTGCTCTGCCACCTATTTATTTAAAGCTCCTCAGTCTCTGAAGTATTTCTTTCATGAAAGAAATAAATTGAGAAGCACACAATTTCCAAATTAAATCATCCTAATTTCTACAGAAATAAAAGCATCTGCACATGAAAAAGATGAAAAGAATATAAATGAAAGAGGCATAGAATAGCTGAAGGCAAGGAAAGAACAGTACACACTATTTGAATGCCATAATGAAAATGAACAACAGAGAGCAACTATTTCTTGACTGCTGAATTATGAGATAGTGCATTTATCATTACATATCATTGTGGGAAAAGAAGTTATTAAACCATATGAAAAATCAGTTGAACAGCATTACGAAACCACATGTATTTTATGTCATCTTCCACAGTAAGATCTTCAAATGGTAACACAACTTAACCTGCCTTACAGTAAATAGAAGGACTGAAACAACATGGCACTGATCTGAAATACCACAGTCATATATCTAGACTTGCAGCAAGTTCACAAAAAGTTGCCAAGTGGCATTTGCTTCAAGCATCATTGACCATGAGTTTGCACATTTTGCTTACACCATTTTTAAAGATAATCAGTCTGACAATGTTCAAACATGCATCTCCTGACCTTCCATTTCGATGAAATACATACATTTCCTTTTTTAAGCTAATATTGAATAAACCATCATAAGGCATCAAAAGCTTACATGTAATGATTAATTTTGAAGAGAAGGGAAGCTTCCTTTCTGTACTAGCATGATTCCCTGTTTTATGAACTAACACCCCTTTCTTCCCTTTTAATACACTACATGTACAGGTCATGCATCTTAGAACACCTCAGAGAGGATGGAACTATATTTAGCCTAATTCCACTTCAGCAAAATCGGCAATCAGCCTCCCTTACAAACAAAGCTAAATCAGAGGTTGGGGTGAGAACAGCATCACATAGAAATACCAACATTTCCTATTCTAAACCCACATCTTTTAAGTAGCAGCTTCTAATTTCTCTTCCACGGTTTAGGTCCTTAATTTTGTTTTACTTTCATAAGTTCTGCAGGATAAAGCTTAAAACACAACAGAATGTTGGACTGCTTCAAGGGAACTAATCCGAATCCAATTCACTTATTTGGTTCATATCTTCTGTATAGAGCAGGTTTACATGGAGGCAGCAAACAAATAATCCCGTTCTTTTCCAAGTGTCATGCTAATTTATTTGAAGACATTTAATATGAACTTAACTTTTTTCCCCCCTGTTTAAGGGCTTGAATATGCTGTACTTCAGTCTACTTCAGCAAAATAAGTTCAACAGTCTGAACACTGACCATAAGAAGAAGAACTGTTTTGTCTGTCAATACAAATATCTATGAAGTATGTGGGAAGTTTAAATAGCCAAAAAAGGAAACTGTATGAAAACTATCAGCAGCTATTGATGTGTTATCAACAGCACTGACCTCATTGATGTAGATACAACTGTCGTTACCAGTTATTTTCAGAGGAGTCCATTTTAAGTAGCTACAAACAGTTTAATTTTTTATACAGGATTTTTTTAATCTTCAAAAAGATCTGTGTTTAGATTGCAGGGGGAAAAAAAGCCACTTACAAAAATTCGACGTATAAATAATAAGATACTTTATAATTACTTTAGGAAAAAAAAATCTGAAACAAGTCTAAATGGACTTCTGTTGGGGAGTGGGAAGCAAAGGATCATACTAATTTCTCTTCCTGGCTTTATGAGGAGATGGTTTCCTTTATGGTACCATTGAAGATGACTGAGGAATTTTTGTTGTCTTTTTTATTTTGTTTAGAAATAACACTTGTTTTAAATCTTGCTATTCAGAGTCAAAAGTATATTCCATCTTCTTTGCAGATTTTTACACATGGTAAAAAAAAAAAAGAGGAAAGTTGTCAGGAAAAAAAAAAGGTCATAAAGAGGATATCCGAATTTAAATACATTTCACTCGATTTCCGCAGCACTTCCCAGTGTGAGTTGAGTCAGTTAAGCTTTCGCATTCTAAAACAATGCTTCCCAAGACAAGAAAAGCATCCCACTAGCATGCCCCACAGATGTCCTTTCAAATCTGGAACAAGCCCATTTAATGCAAAAATCTACCACTTTAATGTGAAAATGCCACTGCTAATGGAGGCGTTACCTGCTTTACAGCCTCGTGGTTCTTCTTGTTATGAAGTTTATTTTAAGCATCATCATTTAAATCAAATATGCAGGGCAAACCTTGGAAATCTACCCTTGTCTCAAACAACTTCTGAGATCATACAAGACTGGCCCAGAGCTTTCTCAGTGAGATAACAGAAGGTAAATCACAGGTTATGGGCAAGTACCATGGTTCATGCCCACAAAGGAGGCTGACTAAACACGTGCAGGAGGAGTACAACAGAAATCTAATGTTTCAATTTAAAGAGGTGTACATTTTTAAAGCAAAACCACAAGTTATTTATATGGATAGATTTTTCACGAAGTAATCTGATCTGGGAACCAGGGGATTTTACTTAGAGCATCTGTGTTCCACATTCTCAGGAAAGAAAATTTAAATAATCCTAAAAGCTGAAAAAGGTATTTTTATCACAGCCTTTGCAGCTATTTCACATTTCATTCAAAGAGAGCTGAACCAGATACCACCAATCACATCTGGATGTAGGCCCCAGTAAGTACTGTATGCACTGTCTTAACTAGAACTCAAATTATTCTATTAAAAAAAGCCTAACCCTTAAAATCTCCCCCCGACTTCTGGCATTCCTTCTCAGGTTTTTTCAATTTGTGTGATGTCAGTTTACATCTAATAAGCATGTTGTTTATTATCTTCATTTAAGTCAGGACTTTTACCAAGTTACAGCAAGAGTCATAGGAAGCATATCACGATTACAAATCCATAATGCATGCAAGATCCCTGTGTAGCACCGTTAAATCCATTAATCACAGTCTTTTTGGTCCCAATTATGCTAAGAAGATATTCGATAAAGCAATTTCAACTCACCTCTCTCTCTCTCCTGTTACCATCAGTGCAAAGAAGGCAAAACCACAGTGCTTCCGACAAATTCTCAAGGCACCTCTTTTGTTCCCTTTAAATTAAATCCGAATTGGTTGCACGTTTTACTGAGCTGCTAATGCTCTCCACATGTTCCCTCTCTCAAACTGAAAATGTTTTCTATTAGGAATGCCTAGCACTGAACATAAAACTGTAAAATGTCCTTCAAACAACCCAAAGTTCCTTTCTTTGGAATGTATCACTGCTTGCCCAAATGAAGAGCTCACAGTCGCACAATTAAGTTTCCTTTAGGAAAGCTTTTTAATAAGACTACTTTTCTTACTTTGTTCAGAAACTCTCTTATCAAAAGAAAGCTCTTTATTTTAAAATCTGTAAGTTATTTCCTTTAAAAAAACAGAACAAAGCAACAAGGTTTTAAAGCATGAACTAGAGGAACTTCACACTGTCCATGGCCATGAAAAACCTACTCCAGCACTCAGCACACAGCAAATGCACATATTCCAGAAAGATGAAATGGGGTAATATTTGCAGGGAGAGGCATCTCATGTGAGACAGTACCAAAAACATGGGTTGTAGGCACGAGCTTAATTTTGCTCTCAGAGAATGAAATGCAACATAGTTTCACATTTCCTTAACAGTAACAGCACTGACTTTTCAACACTTCAATGCTATACTTTTAAGAGGAAAAATCACTTTTTTTTTTCCCCTCTTCAGTCCACGTATCTCAACTTTCCTGCAACAAAGGGCCAGGTACAGTTACAGACTCAAGACAAGATGTTGTGTTTGTGAAAGCACTGTGGTTCCACTCGGCAGGAACTTATGCTTTCACATGCTTGAGGTGCAAGTCCTACCAGAAGGTTCAAGAGATGCAGAAATAGTTGCAGAATCTAATCATATCTGCTCTAACACATGCAACAAGTCCACATAATGGATAACAGAAGGGAAAACTGTACATGGAAAAAAGGACTAGCTGCATAGTTCAGCTATTACAGGACAAATAAAAACAGCTGGCTTCTGCTAGCCCCCTGGTTACAACCAGCTTACAGCTTCCCTCAGGTATCCCAGAACAATACAGGCTCAAGAAGATATTTATGGCTACATTTCATAAATGATATTAAGAGTAAGGGGATATGAAAAAGATAATCCCAAGAGCTCTGTGGAAAGGCTGGGTTATTGGTGCTAACACCGCTGGTTAACACAGATGCCCTGATAGTAGGGGCTAGAAAGAGCTGCTGTGCGGCACGGCAGCCCTTGTGTCCCAAAGTTGGGAATAATCCACTGTGGAGGTAACTCTGCATCTGCTCACATGCACGAGCCAATAGAACGGGATTATAAAATGGTTATAACAAATAATACCAAAGCTATATTATACATTTTGCGAGACTCTTGCAGTAATATACTTGCACTCTGTTTAGGGCCCTCATTGGATCAAGCTATGAAATGTAATATACACAAATATCTATGCAAATTATTTTTAATCTATTGGCAGAGAAAATAAAGACTTTGCACAAATATAGGAGAGATATAACCATACAGAAAAATGTAATGTTATAGTGCAAAAGCATTTTAAATAACCGATTGGGTGTGTGTTTTGGTTGGTTTTTTTGGTTTATTTGGTTTGGGGTTTTGGGGGGTTTTTTAATAATAAACTGACTCAAAAAGGTAGTAAAATTTAAAATACTCCTTGCAACATTTGCTGACCTTCCAAGCCACAGTACTCTAAGTAATCCCAGGTCAATATATTCACTCAGAATCACATCAACTTTTGTTATTTGCATTCTTCTTGTATTACATTGTATTAACAACTGAAGCTTATATCAAACTTCTCTTGGCAGCATCATTCTAAGTCATTGTCATGGATCCCTGTCCAAACATCATGCTCAGCATTGATTGCAACACTCCTGATTTAACATCACAGGCATAAGCATTTTAGAAGAGGACATGGGGCTCTCTTGGGCTAAATACAGCATCCAGATATGTTAGAGCAAATGGTGCCTTTTCTCTCAGACTTCACATCAGATTTTGAGAAAAAAACTATGAAGCAACAAACAAACAAATGAAGCAGGAGCTGCAAACAGAGCTGGCCAACAAAGGACCTAATGGTTAAATCGAGTCCTTCTGCAGGAAAAGTGGAGCTGGTAAAGATCTTTAAAACTTCACTGTCATAATGTTGCTCTGACTAAAACCTTCCATTTAGTTTCAGGGGCTAAAACTTTGTTGGTTGGTGCTCACTCTCTATAGTTACATTCTCATTTACATTAGTCTCTATCAAGGCTTCAGCTGAGCCCTGTAATTGTTAAATATGGACAAACTAAAATAATGCTAAGACACAACTAAATACAAAGTCATATGGCTGCCAAAAATACTAAAAAGACTTTTCCCACAAGGGTAGTAACTCATAATAAATGAGATTTGAATAAAAGGTCAAATTTGAAAGCCTGTGGGAAAAAAACCCTACAGCTGACACTATCTGATTTAAGGAGCACTCAGAGCCCGGAAGGCCAGCCATGCTCTGGGCTGCATCAAAAGCATGGCCAGCAGGGTGAGTGAGGGGATTCTGCCCCTCTACTCTGCCCTTGTGAGGCCTCACCTGGAGTGCCACATCCAGTTCTGGGGTCCCCAGCACAGGAAGGACATGGACCTGGTAGAACGGGTCTGGAGGGCACTAAGGTGTTCCAGCCCTCTGGCCACCTCCCCTTTGAGAGAACTGGGGCTGTTTAGCCTGGAGAAGACAAGGCTTCAACGAGACCTTATAGCAGCCTTACAGTAATCAAAGGGGCCTTTTAAAAAAGAAGAAGAGAGACATTTTATATGGGCAGCTAGTGATAAGACAAAAGGCAATGGTTTTAAACTGAGAAAAGGCAGATTTAAATTAGATGTTAGGAAGAAATTCTTCACTGTGAGGGTGGCGAGGCACTGGAACAGGATGTCCAAAGAAGCTGTAGATGCCCCATCACTGAAAGTGCTGAAAGCCAGCTTGGATGAGGCCCTGAGCAACCTGTTCTAGTGGGTGGCATCACTGCCCATGGCAGGGGGTTAGAACTAGATGCTTTTTAAGGTTCCTTCCAACCCTATCTATTCTATGATTCTATAATTCCTTCACGAAGGTCTTTAGACATCAACAAGTACAAAAATACATCTATAATTTTCAATTAGTTATGTTCGCTGAAGAAAACTGGTTTCAGCAATGCTCTTTTGATATAAAGAAACGTTCTAAATATTGACATTTGTATTAAAACCACTTAAATATATTAACTATTAATTAATCCTGATAATTCAGGATGAAGCCAAAATAGGAAAAGAAAAAGAGTAATATTTAAAAGAAAATTTGTTCCTTCATGCTGAAAGTCCTTAGTATGTACATAAGAAAAGAACTCAAACTGAGAGTTTTAAAAAAAAAAAAAAGTATTAATGTATTAAATTAAGGTACTTAAGAGAGACTCATATTTAACAGGGTAGAAAATACCACAACTTCTGCACTCAAGTTATTAAGTATTGCTCCTTCCCTGCTCTGGTTAAAACCAAAAAAACCATACCTCACTTGACACAGGACTTGCTAAGTCTTCTCAGGTCTCAGAAAATACTGGCCTGTAATCAATACATCCTCTGACACTGAAGCCCAATGAATTCTCCAGAGATCTGAAGTCACTAACGATGGACAACTTTATCTGGATATCTGAACATAAACACTTCTGTTATTTCCCACAATTTAAAAGTACAGAGAGTTAGGAAGAAGGCAAAAAATATTGATCCGACTTCAAAATGGGAGAGTTTATGGCAGGAGAGCTATTTCTTTACACCTATTAGCTCTTAAGAACAAAGTAAAAAGCTGAATACAAAGATGACAGGAGGCTCTGCAGAAAGGTCAGTACATAATAAACCACATCTTCTTAGAAAGCAGCCCTAGCTACCTGTTGGGGACTTTGCAGAGTCAGTAACATTGCTAACCACAATGCTTTCCATGGATACTGTGAAGGCTGAAGGAAAACACCCAAAGCATGACAGTTTTACTCTACATAACACCATCTCAGATTCCTCTAGCTCCTGACTTCAACTCCAAATATGTCACACACCCTTTAACCTCTAAACTTCATGCTTGCATTTCAAAAGAGATGTTAACAGGCAGCTGATGTGCACACACACACAAGATGAAGAGAAGCAGTACCCACTGTGCCAGTGAAATAACCTTCGTATTCTGACACAGGTCTGACTGCCAGGCACAGCTCTGCAAACAGCGCCAGTAGTAAGAAACACAGAATGTTCCCTGACTCTTTCAAACTGCCCCATACCAAAATATAAGACAAGCTTGATATGCAAAAACAAAAAAGAAAATAAAAGAAAAGAAACTACATTACATCAAACTATGGGCTGAAACAAAAACTTACCCCAAAAATTTGAACTTCAGCAGGGGGGATGGAAATTAGAACCAGAACTTGCATTTGGCTTTTCTGCCTATAATGAACCAAGCCAAAAGCCCATATCCAAACACACCTCTTCTCTAGGAGTTAGAAATCTGGACTCAAGTTTTGCAGCCTGGCTTCCTCTATACTCACTGCTGAATGCATCACTGCTGCCAGAGAGCAACAGCACCTGACAAGGGACTACACTTTCATACAGGAACAATTAAGATACATGCACAGTAATATGCCTAATTGCCCACAGTAAGCTTGAATGAAAACAGGTAACAACAATGCAACCACACATCGAAGCTCAGAACCTTATGTGCTCCAATTCCTCGATGGCTGCGCTCTGGAGAAAAAAAATTACATGAAAATTCTTTTTGTAAAACCTCAGTCCGGGAAACTTATCAAATCTTGTCTTGCTGCACTGGTCTGTTTTGCCAAATATACTTCCAGACCTAACAAGAACAATCTTCTCCAAGCTGTTCTTAATTTCACTCACATTTATAAAATCAGTTTGGACTTTGCATCATCTCTGTTCCTTCTCTAACGCTTAACACGTCGGCTTGCTCTACTGTCCTTCCTCAAGTCAATGGTAGTAGAGGAGAAACTGTTCCTGCACAAGGCAGCCTAGAGATCGCTCTCAATGAGAGGTATTTGTGGAATTCTGTAGGTTGCTTATACTCAGTTCAAATTCTCAGAAATGCCATTTCATAACATATCCTGGGGGCAGGGGAAAACGTTTAGCTGTATTTAAAGCCTGAATCCTCCAAAAGTCACTGTATAAATGACACAAAACTTTGACTTTTTCCTCCTCCTTTTAAGGAAGATATCTATATTTCAAGGCTTCAGCTATGATCTCTTGAAGCAAGACCAACAAAAGTTAAACATATTAGACTGTTGAATCTACTATGGAGAAGCTGAAAACAACTGTGGCACAGGCACACAGGATTTCTAAATTTTTCCTTTTTAAAACCAGCCTCCCATAAAATCTGTCATAGTGTCACCAGGACATGAGGATTAGCTTTGCCACTGACAGTGAAACACTTTGCTCTGTAGAATGCTGGAGAACATATTAACACCATCCCAGAACATCAGTCTCCATTCATGCAACCTTAAAGCTCTTTTGACACGCATGTTATGACTTTCATTAGACTTTTCCTTGTGACAGCATTGTTTTAACCAGGGTTTTTAAGACACTGACACTGTGATAATGACAAATATGAGGCCAAGATCTGCAAGATGTGAAGTAATAAACTTTATATGCTATTTAAAATATAGCAGCTAGCTGTCAGCCAACAATTCTTCAGATCCCATTCCCAATCCAGTCTTTTTCGGGTGCAAACAAAGGCTGTGACAAGACAGATAATTGAAGATTCTTCAAAGCACCACCCAACCATCTGACTTCACTGTCAAATGCTATACTTCCCTGTGATGTTTAACATGCTTTAGGGGTAGTGTAGCTAATACAACCTAATTTCAGCATGCAACAAACAAAATAATAAAATCAATTTATTGGCCATTATCCTCAATTTGGAACACAGCCAAGTCTGATTCATGCTCCTCAGATTTGCTTCTTGAAAAACGATTCTGTTTATTTATTCTCTTTCAGACATGTGGAACTTAACTTACCAATGCAGGCATGGACTCTCACTGACAGCTGGGTCCTCAGAATTATGCTGTGCTTCTTGCCCCTGCTAAAAAGAGAAGAAAAGTATGTAAAGGTGTAGTGAGGAAGAAGAGGAACTGGAAAGAAACAAGTCAAGTTGAGCCTAGAAAAGAAAGGGTGGGAGGGAAGGGAAGACATTAGAAATTTTTTCTTTGTTTCTCATAAACCACTTCCATTTGAATTTGCAATAAATTAATTTTCCTCATCAAGACTGTTTTGTCTGTGATAGTGATCTCTCCATCTTTATCTCAATCAACAAGTTTTTTTACCTTATTTTCCCTCCCTTCTGCTGGGGACAGGGAGCAAGAGAGCAGCTGGCTGAGCATCTGGACACTTGCCAAGGACAGCCCATCACAATAAAAACTGTATCAGAGAAGTATCAAGGGATAACTGCACATTTTAGTTCTCACAGAAATACTTTAATGCTACGTATAATTAAGCATTACAAGAAAATCCAAGGTTAAACAAGAGGTTGTTGACACTTTCACAGATCTGACTGCTTATGTAGCCTAATGGGTTTTTAAAGCACAAAAGTAGCTGTGTTTTTTACGCGAAGAGGCAAAACTGAGTCCTTCTTCACTCTGGCTCTCAGTTCCATATTGGTCTTAAACAGAATGACTATTTTAATTAGCTGCTATATACCTCATTTGTTTTTCAGTCAAATTACCATTAATTGCATTTCTTCAACCTGGACAAGAGCACTGTTCTTAATTTCTAGGTGCTACACCTACAAACTGGCACGAAGGCACAGACAGTACCTTGTCTCTGCACCCAAACCTGCTCACCTGTTGGAACGTCGGAAGGTAAGAAAAGCCAAATGTCTTTTCTGCTTGTACAGCAGCATATTCTCCCTTTTTTCTCTGAAACTAAAAATGCAGTTCCTGGACAAGTGGCTCTAGGTGTCCCAGATGACCTCCAGAGGTCTCTTCCAACCTCAGACATTCTGCGATTCAGTGAATTTATTGTGGGAAAACACGCATGAAGAAACACTGGTTTTAGAACACAATCAGATGCAGCTGAGTTTGTGCCATGCGAACCCTAGACCCACTTCTACATACAAGTTAGAGCACAAACCAGCACAACCTTTCTCAGTTATATACTTTGCAACTCTGCTGAGAGGCTTCAGGGCCAAACCTTTCACACAGAAGACATCCAGCAGAATCTTCTACTGAATGTAACTTAAAACAGTGTTCTGGCAACAACAGAAGTTCTTCCCCACCTTATTGTTCTCCTGCCCCCAGTTATTCTGCAGAACAAAAATATTTTTAATTATTTTCATGAAAAAAAAGAAGCCAAAAGTTTTATATTATTTCTCTGAAAGATCTGCAGGGGAAGAAAGGTAAGGGAAGTAGTGGCAGGTGTTTTCAGAAAAATATTGCCCCTAGGAAAACATACAGGAAAATAAATAAAAGTAAGGACCTGAAAAAAAGTGGTTAATGTCAACCTGTGCACCTGCTAATAGAGGACTTAGTTCCAGTTTCAGAATGGCAACATTTCTCTATAGATTTAAACAAAAATAAACAGAGGGGTTTTTAAAAAGAGCAAAACCAAAAATGTTTAATTGAAATTACTCTTTAATGGGTCTGCTTGGACATCATTAGGACAAAGCGGGCGAAGTGTGACCCTTCTTTTAAAAACTTGAAGCGCCAAGCAGCAAATGCTATTGCCCCCACAAAAGCAGGCTGTAGATCAGGCTGTGAAATTCCCTGGAGCAGTTCCAGGTTTAGAACTCTGTCCACCTAAACTCCTCCTGTTGTTCTGGTTGGACATAGTCTTTGCCTGTGTTCATACTCTGCAGATTTCTAACAGCTGCCTCTTCCCACATGAGTGCCAGGACTCCTCTGGAATATTTAATTTGCCAAGTTAGTGAAAAATTTTTGACCAAACCTCTTGTCCTTCCCAACATCTGATTCTGTACAGAAACTGCTTCTCTTGATCTCCCTTAATGGACTTGTTGATGCACCTGACATAAACAAATTCTCCAAGATAACAAAATCAGAAAATGGAAGAATTGAGTATGGATTGTTTATTTCAGAATTGTAAAAGGATAACCCAGAGTTAGCAAAGAAAAAGGAAGTATATATAATCAGACATATTATTCTTCCCATCCTGAAAAACTAATCAACTAAAAGAAACTGCTAATTTAACAAATAAAGGACGTTACTATCATGGCACACTCTAGTGTTTCGGCAGTCTGTAGGGTACAATGACTTCACCAGCTCTCTGCTGAAATCTACAGGTCTGTGGTGATTTGCTGGTAGAACAGACAGTAGGTAGTGTCCAGCCATCAGAGAGTGAATGAACACAAGGACCTGAGAAATCAGCACCATTTAAACGCCTGTAAAGATTCTGGCCCATTACAATTTAATACAGTTTTTCTCTCTTTTCTAAAAATCTAATGCATGATGTTTCTCAATATAAACAAGGCCTTTTTTTTTTTTTTTTTTTTTGTAGTTCTCCAAGCTTCAACAGTGGTGCTACTTTCTCCTCTACCTCACCTCCTTACAAAGACCCCTGAAAACTTAAAGCAAGACTTAGAGCAAGCGCTCTTCTACAAGCTCTATTCTACGCTGTTGTTGCGACTGTAATACCTCCCAGGACAGAAAATTCACACACACACAAACAATCATTTTTATCCCCCACTGGTCGCATTGGCAATTTTTCCAGTCTACCAAAATCAATATGATTCAAGCCCCAGAAATCACAAAGGTGAAGGCTCACTTATGATGGTGCATTCCCCCAGGTTCTCCCCAGGGCACACCATGATCATCACTACAGAGGCATTCCGTGGGGTTTAGGCATACTAGATTTACCACACAGCAGCTAGTTATAATAAGACCAGCCACATGCAAAATCATAGAAATTCCGCAATTTCCTAATGAATACTTCTGACTCTCATGCAATATGAATAACACTTTTGCAAAATGAAGATCACCTCTGAAAATTACTACATCCATGATACATATCAGTTTCCTGGAAAGCATGTTACAATAATAAATTCCAAAAAAAAAGGGGTAACTTGAAATCCATCCATGATTTCACGGACTCAGGAACTACTGGCCGAATAGTATTAAAAAGCAAGCCTGTAAGGCAAGCTTGTTGTGATACCAGGGCAGGGAAGGGGGGTACCATGGGACAGAAAGGCCGTTTGCATTAAAAACAAATTAGGATCAAAAATACACTGCAGAAAAGACTATTTCCAACAAACAAGATTCATTTATTAAAAACAAAACCTAGACATGTAACAATATTTGTAATCTACTCTTAACTAAGGCTTGTATTTTTATTGATATGACTTTTTTTTAAAAAAAAAAATTTCAGTGAGTGCAACTGGCTACTATTTATTTTTAAAAAATCCAAGAAGTATTTAACAGAATTAATTTAATAGCTGCAATTTAGCAGTAGAAGAGCAGGTAAATTTCACATATTGTGCTGACATAGCATTCTGTTGATCTGTGTTGAGATCAGAATCATTATTGCTGTAAGATTAACTTCTAGTCTTTGGAGTTAACAAGACACAAAACTTTTTCTATATTCGACTTTGCTAATAAATTAAAATAAATAAATATACGTCAACAGCTCACTGAGTGCCTGTCTTATGGAATACAAATGCTTTATTTTGTCATTGTTTATGTACCACATTACAAATAGTTTCACTCAATTATATATTTCTAAGTCTTGATTTAAATGACATTTTGAAAATAGTACCTAAATTGGCTGTCTTAAACAGTTACTTGTTTTGAAGTAAAGCCTTTGACTGAGCCAAGCAATCCCTTGACCAGAAGGGAAATACCAAGAATGTTGTTAAGGGTACAGAGGGGAAAAACATATTAATAAACAAAATAATAATAATTTAACCAGAAAACCACACATTAAAAGAAACCAACACACAGTTTTCCTCTTAATGCTTCAAGGAAACTTTAAAAGGAAATTTTAAGAGAATCTATTTTATTAAGACACGACATCCTTATTCTCAGACCTATACTAAAGACCTGCTGGCATCAAAAATGGGATTTTTATGTAAATATCCAATTAAGATTCATTGGCATTATCAGCAAGACAGACCACAATCATTTCCTTGACAAAGCTCATCTTTGTAAAATAGGAGAATGCATCAATTAACATATATTTTCTATTTCAATGTTTTCTTTCTTTCAGGACAGCAACTATTCAGACTTCCTAATATTCTTCTGAAGGTCTAGATATATCAATTCAATAAATTTAGCCTGTTTTAAAACAATCTCTGCTTCCAAAAACATATTATTTTATCATTTAAAATCAAAGTAGAAAATCACTTTTCACTTTCTTAGTGATTCCTTAATAACTCAATAAAGAAAATTCATCAGATTAAAGGTGTTAATTCTACAAAAGGCCATGCTATATCCTTCTGGGCACCTCCTGTTTTGCTTTCTACACAATACTTAAAAACCATGGAAAAAGCTACAGTTTTAGAGCAGAGGAGCAGAGAAATTGCAATGGTTTTAATAACACTCTACTGTCGCACAGACAAGCAAACTTACTATTGTTCATTGTATTTGCTCAAAAAATAAAATCTGTAGCAGACATCTGAATCATCAAAAGGCCATCATAAGCAGAAGTTGAGTCCAACACTGTTAGAGGCCATGATTTTAGCTCACAAAAAATTTGGATCTTTCCAGTTAATGGAGATAAGAGACTGTCTAAGCTCTACTCTTAGCTAGGGTCTGTTCTATTTCTGAAATATTTAAAGTACATAAAAACCATTACCCCATAAAGGCCAACTTGGATCTGAATCTTTCATGCAGTGCCACACACATTCATATGGCAATGCAGCAACTAAGAGTGATGCATCTTGTTGGGGTGACTGGGTTTTTTTTGTTTTATTTAAAGAAATAAATAGATTATAATAGGCAATCATATTCTACCCTCAGAGCAGTTTTCAAGTAGCATATTCCCATGACTCTCATTTTACTCTGTTCCAAGCAGGGATTCCATCCATTAAGATTAGTGTTATCGTCAGTTGTAGACAGGGATAATTCTTGATGATAACTCGGAGAGAAAAATCATTTGCTGTGCTAGAAAGGACAATTATGCAAAACCTTTGAAAACTACAAAGTAGTTTGTTTGTGCACATAGAAGTTTGGATATTTAAACTAATGAGTATCCTTTCCCTCAGATCCCAGCCAAGATTCTGGAAAGATAGCCTAGATGTGGTAGAAAATGAATACTAGGAGTTTCAATTCAAACTGGCAATAGTAGTAAAGGGATTGCAAGCATGGGGGTCCAGAGGATGTACCTTGCCTTTTCCACTGCACTGGGCTAACAGCACAGCTGATGCCCTTCCTCACCCTACTTTAGAGCCTGTGAAGAGCAAGAGGCTCGAAGCTGCAGCCTGCATTTAACTTGCAAAACTACATAAAAACCTACAGGTTAAGTAAGGTTTGCCCTCTAAAGTTTCACCAAATCAAGGAAAAGAAAGGAAAATAAAATCATATACTAGCTAACAGCATAGATATCTTGTACTTTTATTATTCAGTTGTTATTAGATGGGAAGGTTTGCTGCTCCCCCAGCCTCCTGCTCCCCCCATACTCAGTTTTTCACACTTTTATGAAGTGCAGTATCAGTCAATCACTCACAGCCGAATCCCACTCTGAACCAGTGGGAACCAGATGAGCCAGGCACACATTTACCTGACACCAAGCCCCTCGTGAAATAACCAGATGGTTTTTTCAAAATCCTTCAGAACCACTACCAAAGCAAACACAATGGGTTACTGAACCAAGCTAAACTAACATGGTGGGCTGTTGCCCATTTATCCCAAAAAGGGCAGGGGCTGGATGAAAACTAACCTCAACCTGATAACACTGAAACTATTTCCAGACGTGGACAGCATTTAACATCAGCCTAACCTGACAACTTACCCTATAACAATTCTGCACCTAATTCTGCCTGATGTAACAATCTAACCATTATGAAAACCTATCTACCACAGATGCTCCTTTCAAAATACACATGCACAGCACATGCTTCACATTTTGCTACAGCTTCTCATAGCACTCAGGTTTCTTTGTGGACCACTAACCATCTCCAATAATCGCATCCATGTTTTCCAACGTAAGTAGCTTAATGAGAACAGCATCCAGAAACTCTTGAGATCAAAAAGAATCACTGACTCCCACAAAAGAAACCTAGACTACAGTATGCCACCAGAAGCAAACACATGGCAACAGACCTGCTCTAGAGTGCATTACTTTTGCAAATGGCTTTTGCTTTTTCATTTCAGAACCCATCCATTACCATCCTCACTTGCACACACCTTTTAGGGAGTGGAAAATGCTTCTGCAATGGGGTATTGCCTCACAGTCAGTTGCTTCATAGTTTAAGGTACTCCACAGCAGCAATGGAAAACAAACTGTTCCTTGTTGAATGCATAAAGGATGAATTTTTTGCCAGAGTTCAAGCACTCGAGTCTATCAGGTTTTCCCTGGAAAAGATCTGCAAGCCAGCACACACACAATAAGGAAAGTGTTTTTTAACCTGCTATTAATCAGACAGCATAAATCCTAGGCTTTGATTTCAAAGCTGTTAAGATACGGTTTGACTGCCGTTTCACTATAATATGCTTCTCCATTCAACTGCAGATTCAAGAGATTGGAAAAAAATTCTGACAGTTCTAAAAAAAAAGCTGTATGAAAGCCAAGTTTTTTGAAAGTAAAAGAGTGCACATGTGATAGAGAGCAAAATTAAGAATCTCCCTGAAACTCATCCGAAAATCTTATCCAAACAAATAACCTTTTTGTAGTTCTTAGGTGATTATTATCCAAAGATTCAACTGTCATGTTCAAGCTCATGTTATTGCCATTGAATAATGGAAGCAGAGGAGCTTAGGAAATAGTCCCAATAATTAAAAATAAGTCTTTTACATGCTAATATTCTTCAAATAGATGACAGTACTAGCAACTTATTAGGGTACATGACAGGCTGTTGGAGGCAAACACACACTCATTCTCATAGGAAGTCAGTGGGCTTTTCTTTCTTACCTCATTTTTTCCATCTAAAAAATTGGTGTGAAGTCAGAATGTGTCGGCATCCTGTTCTTGCAATACACTTGTAAATCATCTAATTATTTAGCAGAGTGGTTTTATTCAGAGCATTCCTGGATCATGACACATTTACTAAAGTAACAAACATTTGACAAGAGCAGACAAAAATAAGTAAACAGATAGCAACTATTCACGTCTGTTTATTCTGCATTAAAAAAACCCGAAACATAAAAATAATTAAAACTTTACTAATCCAAGTAGAAATAATCCCAACATATTCCCTAAGCAAAAACTGGGCAGGCAAAATCTTGCCAATTATTAGTGCAAGCAAGAGTATACAAAAGAACAAAATATGCTGAGATTGGTACATTTTTTTTCCCCTGCAGATTATTCCAATACTACATTCTATGCTTGTCAACATGATTTTAACAACTGCCTCATTCCCTACTAAAAACTTATAAACCACCCAAAAAAGTTACATCTGAATGCCAGTGAGTGGAAGAGCCCTGGCTGACACACCATTGTCTACACAGCTATGCAAATAAGGACTACCTACAGACTGTCATTACAAGGTGATGGGTTTTTACGTCCCCCTAACTCTTCACAAGTACATTTATTAGGCAAGGTTGTAATTATTTTTTTCTTTTTTCCCCTCTGTTTTTAAATGGAAACAAAATGAGATAGAAGGAGAAGGGAGAAGAAAATGAGAAACTCAAAAGTGTCGAGTGAAACAATCAAGGGATTCACCAAGTATGCATTATAAGCCACATGAATAGCACCAAATTATTTATCACTAATGTATTCTGAGTATATGTCAGTAAAAGGTGGAGTCTTCTGCGTACCTCACCACAAGGCAGTGATTTCTGTCAAAAGATAATTAATCACTTTTACACTCTCTAAAATGCAATGAGTTCAAAATGGGGGAAACATTTGTTCCATTTGTCCTTTTTAGTAGTTTACGTGCAAGCAAACTTCAGAAGCTGGAAAGTGAGAATCCCCTCCTCCACTTCCTCCCCGTACTTTCTGAATTATCATGCTGGCTCTTTCTCAGTTGTTAATGGCTCAATTTCCACGCATTAAAACAAAAATCTTCCAACAGCCCCTCAAATATTTGAGGGTGGACTGCTGCCTTCACAGTCAGAAAATGAACATTTTTCAAGAGCTGTCATTCGTGAACGAAACTATGTCACTTCCCAAACCAAAAGCTCAACCCATATATGACTGTTTTCAGGAGGATGTTCATCCTGTTATTTTGTGAAATACTGATAGTATGATAAATTAAATCTCCACCTTATATTTTTGTATTAAGAAAACACAAACTTTATGAGTTGGAAAATGATGAAGAGAATTGCATTAGAAGAGCTATTTTAAAAATAATATTGTTTCTGAGTGAAACAGAAAACCAAAAGCGTTGTCTCCACACTTCTTGTCAACCTCGCATCATGTTCTTCCTCAGAGATGACACACCACTTGACCAATGCTTTCCAGTTCTTAGGCTATAGATTTCCCACTGCTGTCAGTAACTGTCAAGCCCTGGCAGCACATTCCTCCCAGGAATCTTTACACTGGGTAATTTCTGGTCATGTGGTTTTCCTATCATCTGTACTTTGAAGTTCACATTACATGAGGATTTTAATTTAAAACCTCTTCATGCTTGGAGAAACAGATGCCTTGAAATATCTGGATTTTGGGGAAAAAAATGTTAGAAGAGCTGGAAACCTATAGGACAAGGAGGAAAGTAAAATAAATTAATCTCCAACAGCTGGGTCACTTGACATTTCCACATCTTCAGGCAAAGGGTCCCTCCAGTGCTACCAGCCACACTGTGGGACCCACAGTTTTGGTTCCAGACCACTTTGGGTGGTCTGGGCGCATTAGGAATGGCATTGCCTGCAGGTCAAGGGAGGTGATCCTGCCCTTCTACTCAGTCCTGGTGAGGCCACATCTGGAGTGCTGTGTCCAGTTCTGGGCTCCGCAGGACAAGAGAGACATGGAGCTCCTGGAGCACGTAGAACAGAGGGCTACAAAGATCATTAAGAGACTGGAGCATCTCTCTTATGGGGAAAGGTTGAGGGTGCTGGGCCTGTTCAGCCTCCAGGGGAGACAATCAAGAGAGGATCTCAACAGCGTCTGGAAGTATCTGAAGGAAAAGTGTCAAGAGGATGGATCCAGGCTCTGCTCAGTGGTGCCAAGCAATAGGACAAGAGGCAATGGGCAGAAAACGATGCACAGGAAGCTCCGCCTGGACATAAGAAAGAACTTCTTTACTGTGCAGGTGACCAAGTACTGAACAGGTTGCAAAGTCTCCTTCCTTGAAGATAGTCAAGAACAATCAGGACACGATCCTGTGAAATGGGCTCTGGGATGACCCTGCTTGAACAGGGAGGTTGGACCAGAAGTCCCACTGTGGTCCCTTCCAACCTGACCCATTTGGTGATTTTGAGATCAACTTCATTAGAAGTTCCATAGTTCCAGAACAGAAACAAACAACACCTGCATAATAATTTCCTTTCTCACAAAGGCCCCTGATACCTGACCTTAATCTGACTTACAGTTCCAAAAAAGGCATCTAATTTTTTTATAATTAAAAAAGGCAAAAAACTGAGTTTGTAAAAAATAGTTTTAAGAATTTTTCATAAATATTTCCCTTTTACTAGGAATCATTCCCTACTACTTTAAGAGAAAAATCCCAATCTTTTACGGTTTTCCAATTTAATTGATGATACTAAAAATATAACAAAGTGAAGAAGATATTATTCAAAGCGGCACAATACATTTCAAAGCAATGTTCTACTCACTTAATTGATAATTTATGCTTTCTCAGAATGCTAATATTTTACCCAGACTCAGCAAGAACTATTTTAAAGCTGTCCTACCTTGCAGTAGAACAGGCATATGTGTATGTAAGTACATAAAAAGGAAGTCTACTTTGCACTGATAGACATACTAGTTTGTGTCTCTTTCTGCTTTTGGAAGTTTTCCATTAGCATCAGATTTGGCAAGGGCTTCTTCCTAACTTGACATACAAATTCTTAAATATAAAACGCTGTTCTCGGGTCACTTATTTCTCCAAATTAATTCCAGTTTGGAAATGGGCTTTATATTTATTGCTGGGCCATCGATGCTTTTGCTAGCAAGCACAATTACTGAGCAGTAAATGTGAAATAAACTACTGTTTTGCTGTACTGCTGTGGTCTTAACCCTGGCAGTATTCACTAATTTTCATGGCTTCATTACCGGAGATCCTGGGCTAGTCGTAGATTTGCAGCAGTTTAAGCTGTTAGCTCACAACTGGAGGTTAAATTGGAGACATTTATTTTTATCAGAAGCAGATTATCACCTTAGTTTAGTCAGGGGTAAACCAAACAAACACACGCCACACACCAAGCACATAGACAAATGGATTCCCATGGGATAAAACAGAGTGTGAGCTTGCTTACACAAACCTCTGCGTTTTCCACCAGGTAGGAGCACACACAGGAACAGTTGCCATGGAATAGAAAGTGTAGCCAATTCACAGCTTTTATTAATTACCCAGCACAAACTCCCTCGGCTGCCCACACGCTCTGGGTGATACTACACAGGTTTGCCCCAGCAGACGGTGACTGCCCACAGTGCTGGTTGTTGTTCCAGGTTTGGATTCTCAAATCAGTAGTTCTACTTGCAACAGGAGTTCAGAGCAGCCCTGAAGCACTTTCTGGCAGCCCTACCTGAAGGCACACAGATGATCTGTTTATGTAGAGAGGAAGGGATTTCCTCCTCGCAAATTGAAGCGAAACACATTTCCAAGCCTCGAGAGCCGCTCACTTAAATTACAGCCTCGTCATGGAGGAGGGCAGAGTGCAAACACAGCTATTAAGCAGCTTCAATGTTAATAAAATTAAATGGTTTTAAATAGAACATCTGGCATCAGCTGTTTCCATAAGCTGTTTTTATTTAAGTTTCCACCATAAAATACTGGACTTCTCAGCTATTTTCACATGTAAACCTGAATGCCAAATTAGGCTATCTTTAAAAAAAGTTATCCTAGGAAAAACTGTAAGAATTATTCACACGCTTTTTGGTTTGGCACTTTTTTTGGTATGTAACGGGTTGGGAAAGAGCTAAGCACAACAGTACTTTTGCAATACATTTTGCAATGGAAATTATTTTTTAATAAAAGCACTCTTATTGCATTCATTTGCCAGCAGTAATCACTAAATTCAAAAATAGCAAATCTTCAAATGTTTCCACAGGTACTTTGGTACAGACGTAGATTTTTCCCTTTACAACTAAGTAAACTCTGGGGCAAAGGGTGAGAGAAAGAGACACAGCTGCTGCAGTATTGACAAACAAAAGCTGCAAAATTGTGAGTCAAGCTCTTAAAAAACCTCATCATTTAAACACCCTCATAAAAAAAAACCACCCACAAAAAACCCCCCATCGGATAAAACCGGACTGTAGAACATTTTAGTACTCAGTATTTGCAGTGCCATCTTACACCCCAAAAGTTGCCATGAGCTTCTGACACTGCTCTCAGGCACATGGATTAAAAGCACTGTGCCCCTTCACATTTCATGTCAATTCCAAGGGCTGCCCATGACCTGCCCCAACCCCAGGCTCCTGCCCACCCCAAACCAAAATGACACAGAGGGTAAAGAGCTCATTAAAAATCCTTGTCTAAGCCAAGGGAGCCACTGCTATGGATGCTGGCTCCTTCGCAGCTGGAAGGATGCAGTACAGTTTCCAAGACTGGGGCACTTGGAGAAGACCAAAACCGACTCTGCTTCCCTTTGAAGGACATGTTCAGCACATCAGTGAAAGTTAACACTATCCAGTATTGCAACTTTTTTTTGTAGGCTACTTGCCTGAAGGTTCTCCATCTAGGCTGGAATGAAGCTGTAAGGTGCACAGACTGCACTCCCAGCTGACATCCCCAGACTTCTATTACACACAGTAAGTTGTGATTGCAAAAACTTCTGTGCTGGCTGTCACACTCCAGGTCCCTCCTAGACAGCACACACCGAAACAGAGCACACAGGTTCTTTTCAAAAGCTTGCATAGACCTTGCATTCTGTGTCTTTTAGTGAGAGCAAAGTGGCTTGAAGTCTCTGACTTCAATATATGTAGAAAAGATTCACTTCTACACCATCAAGCCAGCTTTAAAGCTAAAACTATGTAATAAAACAAGCCTTGGCATGCAGTAAAATTTATTCAAGTTTGGTATTATTTTGAAGATGCTTGTTTTCTAAATACATTTTATATTCACAAATCAGTATTCATTTTAACTACAGAAATAGTAGCATTTTACTATTAGGAACCTTAACTTGTCAATCATTTCTTCAAAAGATACTGTGTCAAGGAGATCCACTGATAAGAAAGTCTCATCTCATAACTGGTAAATAATTTCTATGGTGAAACTTTTGAATGTTAATTGCTTCCATCCTGCTTTCAGAACACATCCCTCAAAGTCGCATGTCTCATTTGTCAGGCCTACAAAATATATGCACATTTGTGTAATTATTTTGATTACATGCTCTGGAAGCAGGAATGCTCAGAGATGCCTTGCCTATTGTTCTGTACAGAGAAACCATATAGGATCAGTAATTTTATTTCATTTTGCTCTCAATGGTTATCGCAAGAAAACTATGAAAATTAATTACTACTGTTCCACCTAAAGACTAATTTCAATATTTTACCTAATTATTTTTTTAATATGAACAAAGAAACTGCATCAGGATTAAGAAGTTAAAAAGCTGCATAAAGTTTTGAAAAATAGGTAGTAACAGTTACTGCCCTCAATCTTTGTCAGGTAATTAAGAACAGCATTAACTTACTGATCCATAAAAACCAATGTATTTCTTTAGGAACGTGAAATCTTAATCTGTATCACCATTCGTTCTGCAACAGTAAAGTTTGAGCTAAACATCCATTTCAAAATGTGGTTCAACATCTCAGTCTCATACATTTTAGACTGGAATACTGCTACCCTGTAGAAATTCTTACACCTTCCAAAAATTGCCATAACCAGGTTTTTTAGTTTGATGTTTCCAGGGAGCTGTTTTCCTTGTGTTTTTGTTGGGGTTTTTTCTTGCTTTGTTCCATGCTTTTTATTGTGACCATCGATTACATTTTTCAGATTCTGCATTTCATCAGACCTAATAGCTAAATATCACAAAAATCAAAATATTTGTGTGGACTAATATATTCTTCACAACATGAGTAAATAATGTCAATAAGCAGTCACAGTCTCCTGTCTCACAGTCTCACAGCAACACACTGACAATCTCTCACTGGTACCTCCCTTATTTTTCTTGTTGTTGGCATTGAGAAACACAGAAATGACATCAAGATAAAACACAGAGAGAAAGCTATCAGAAGTCGAGAGCATTTTCCACCCATGAATAAACACAAATACATTCTGTTTAAACTAATACAAAATCAGCGTAGAATCTGCTAGATTTCAGTACTGCTTCAAGAAATAAGCCACATCGTTTCTGTAAGACAAAAACTAAATTAACTTTCAAATGCATTCCCAACTTATGTAAACAAGTGACAAAAAGTTTTCATTCTCACAATTGTGCTATTAAGTGGGAAAAAATACAGTCTATAAGCAGGAAAAGAATGTTAGAGATCCCTGCCAGACTCCATTGCCTCCAACGGATTCTGAATCAAGCCCAGAAGGAACAGCACCATAAAGAGGGAAAAGGTCTGTCATGGGGCTCACCCAGCCAAAATGGCTTGAGATAGGGTGTCTAGAAGGAATGCAAAAACATTAATGTTGAAGCCATTTGTCAGAACTACTTTAAAAGAATCCCTTCTGAACAGAAGTCTTGAAAACATATTCCCTGAAGACATTTTCATTGCTCATAGCATATTGCCTGAGTAAACTCATGCTCGGCATTTTAGGACTGTGTTACCTTGTGGGCTACCATGAAGGCCAGTTAAGACATCTACAGAGAGAGCTTGAGCAACTACATGGTAATTTAAACACATCAGCTTCTTGACCATCTTTGCTTTCTCTGTAAAACCTCAAGGTAGCCAAGGAAAGGAGCTTTACTTGTCACCAACACCTTAAAGCAGCCAGCCTGCCTAAACAACCTCCACGTTACCACCCCACACAATTAAGCATCCACGAAGTAACTTGTGTTGGAAGTAAGAGGAAAAAACCAAACAGCTAAGCAACCCAAAAAGCAAGTGAGCCATGAACACATTCCAGACTTGAAAAGTTGTTTTCCTACATGCTCCTGCTGACCCTTTTGCTGATTTGCAACACCTTCGGCAGGGCCAGCCTCATAACTTGGCCAGATGTTCATCCTGGCTCTTCCAAAACCAGTCCCCATATAAAAACTATCTGATTCTCTTGAATCCCACAGCTATTCTCAAGGGTGCAAATGGCAGCAGGTAAAGTTCTGGAGACCGGAAAGCAGTCCAATCCCCATCCATGTTTTAGTTAGCCCTCCAGGGTACAAGGGCACATGTATTGGCTTTTCTCCCTCACTAGACAGAAGTTTCTGTTCTGCTGGAGTGGACAGCAACTACCAAAAGCGTCTTTTCACTATATTCAGTAACAGAAGAGCATTCATTTGAAATTGCACGAGAGCAAATGTTTCTTATACAGATTATTTACAGATACACATTATAAACCTCCAGCAAAATCCACCATTCCCTTCTTTCCTTTTGAAGAAAAATCCTTCATGTTTTCCACTATGCTCATCCAATCCCTCCTAGAGAAAACAAATACCTACAGCCTTTCAAACCAATCAAAATTTTTAAGACTTTGCTTTCTGCTTGTTTTATATTATTTACAAGTCTCCTTTCAACAGTGTTTTAAAAAAAAAAAAATCTTCATTTTTCCCTGGATGAACAGGAACTTTTGGCAAAAAGATGCTGAAAACAGCCAGATTACAGGACATTCTGGTCACTTGGAATAGCAGTTTCCACAGCTGAGGTTCTAAAATTTTAAAAATGCCATGAATATCCAGCTACTAAAGCCTTCACTCAGAGTTCAGCAAGCTTCAGTGACCCTGATGAGCGCAGCAGCTTTGGCATGGCAGAAAGGCAGGTCCTGAGGTAGCCTAATCTCAGAAAATTAAAAGCTTTGAAGATTAAGAGCAGGACCTTGAAATGACCCAGACAGAAAAAGAGAGCGACTAAATGGTTTCTGCAGCCAGTCCCTCCCAGACAGCGAGCTGCTGCTAAGTTCCCAAGATCTGCAGCCAGAAGCTCTAGCTCAGGCGTGCTCCAGCTCAGTGCTTCAGTCTCAGAACAGCAAGGCCCAAAAATGGACTTTAAGATGACAGAAAGACAGGATAGAGGAAGACATTACTGCCTTCATGTGCTATCCTATGTCTAGAATATTCTGTTTTTCTGAATAACATCATGTAAGTTGCATCTACCCTGATGTAACAATGCTAAGTCCTACAGAGAAGCTTATCCCACATACTTCCAAAGCTCTGGTTGTTCTTGTTTATCTTTTCTTCTCTCACAAAACATGGACAAAAATGAAATGCAGAAATCCATCTGAATCCTCATCAGGACAAAACTCCAAGCAGCAGGTCCATGTTTTTTGTTTTGTTGTTTGTTTTTTTTTTTTTTTTTTTTTTTTTTTTTTTGTTGTTTTGTTTTGCTTTTTTTTTCCCCAGGATAGCCATCACAGAGAAAATTAGAATCATGCTTCAGGAACAATTCTTATCATTGATTTTATATGCCCAAAAGAAGCATAAAAACAAAACAAGGTGAACATAGCTTGCCATTTCAAGAGCAAAGTGTGGCAGGAAAAGCACTAAGCGGTCTCTCACTTGCCAAATTGCTTGACAGTGCCAAATTGCTACTGTCCAGTGTTAAAAGTAGTGAAGTTAAAATTACCAGAATTATCACAGAGACACAAATGGAAAGAAAAACAAAGTGACAAATTCAAAACATATTGCTACCAAAACTAAAAAAATCCTTTATATTACTTGCTTTTAGCTCATTATAAAGTTAGCTGGAAATAGGAAACTTGCTGTTCTTTGCAGTGATTTTTATCACCTCTACACAAAACTGAAGACTATATCAACTTCTATACTCAACAATCCTACTGCATAGGAAAGGAGGTTCAGTTCAGCTTGTATTGGCTACTCTGTCTATCAAAGAACTCTCTTCTAACTGGTTTCTAATAGAACAGTTTTTATCTCGCAATGGTTACAAAACATGCCCCAAACTGGCATGTGTGAGTAAGACATACACACAAATGCACAGATGTGAATATCTGGAACATATTATTTAAAATTCTTCTCCACATAAAATAATCTTCAGAGGCGCAGTTTAAATTTGTAAGGCATATTTTTCGAAGGCAAGACAGCTATCAGAAGAAGTGGAGAAGGAGTATAAGCAAAAAGGCTACATCTCCTACTGTTAACAAACTCTGACCAATTCAAAATTCAGTTAATTATCAGGGAAAAGTTTTTCACCCAGAGGGTGGTCAGGCACTGGAACTTCCCCAGGGAAGTGGTCCCAACACCAACCTGACAGAGTTCAGGAAGTGTTTGGACAGTGCTTTCAGGCACATGGTGTGACTCTTGGGGTGTCCTGTGCATGGCCAGGAGTTGGACTCGATGATCGTGATGGATCTCTTCCAACTCAGCCTGTTCTATGATTCTATGAATTTCCTTCTGGCACAGCTACATTTCTCACATGTGAAGTTCATGCCAAAATGCACCCATAAAATAATCACAACTATCCAGTGCAATATATTAACCAGAAAGACAAAAATAGATCTAGACTTTCTGTTCATTTTACATCTTAAGTAAGACAATCATCTGAAAGGTCCGGAAAGGGAAAATTCTTAAATAAAGCAAATCTTCTATGTGCATTTACACAAACACACACTGATACTAACTTTGGCTTTCACTTTCAGTTCTCATAAGAGATGGTTATGGAAAGCTATGTCATAGCAACCCATGTGTGCCAGCAATAACTAAATAAGAAAAGAAAGCAAGAGACGAGAATATTCAAAAACAGCATGCACCTCCATCCCTTGGACTGGCTTAATAAATTCCAAGAGTAAAAGAAGAAACCAATACAGGTCTTTTCTTCAAAAATATAAATGGAAGACTTAAATATCAAGGCAAAATAAATTGAGTTTATAACTTCAGGAACACCACCCCAGTACAATCCTCTACATGACTAATATCGTAAGAAAGATCTCAGAGTTCTCCAAACAAACCATCCTCATTTATCAAGTTTCAAAGAACTATAAAATCTTATTAGACTAATAAAGATATTCATATTCATAGGTTTCTTTACAGTATGTCATATTTTACAGAAACTTTAAGAGTGAACGTGGAGAGAGAAGTCATAAAATTCTTCATCATACAAAGGGGCAAACATATGGGCATACAAAGGAAAGATTTTTATCTTTTCTGTTCCTATGCTGACCTGAACATATGAAGTTAACCACATGCTTATTTATAAAAATGTAGTAAAACTTTACTTACCCAGCATCCTCCTGGAAGCCTTCTAATTCATCTCTTTGCTCTGCTAGGGTGGATTCTAGATCCAGATAGGTACCATTATGAGACAATTGCAGGGTGCAGTCATCAAGCTGTAGAACAAAATTCAGACCATTAGATTAGAGCAGTCTTTCTCTCTAACATACCTCTAACATTGTCTTCCCATTTTCCAGGTTGCCAGATAAGATCTCCCCAAAACAAATTGTATGTTGGGAACAGGTAAGAAAAATGGGTACTTTTTGGCAATTTATGCAATCTCAAACCCATGTTCCCTAGACCACGCTTGCTCACAACAATATCAAGACAACTAACAAACACAGAGAAATTTATTTGAACACAGAGCAGAAGATTAGAGGGCTTTAGCACAGTGCCTTTAAAATGTAATACAGAAAGAGAAGTTAATTTCAATGTGTTTCTAGGATATAAATGACTGTTCTCTGTTCTTACAGTACAGCTGTAAGTAGAGTTTCTGAGCCTCTGGATGAAGATAGAAGGAAGAAAGAGCTGTTTTGTGAGCTGCTGAATGGCCCCTATGAGGACAGATATAGCCAAGGGACAGTGCAAAATGTGGCAGCCAAGCCACTGGGGTCCTGCAGTGAGGATGAGGACAGCCAACCAAGTCACAAACTTTTCTGGCATTTTGCTTTTAGGGCCAGGCACTAACCAGCCTCAGAGGGTGCAGGAACAACATTCCTATGCACTGGGTGAGGGAGGGCTGGAAACCTGTGCCAGCTTCCTACGAAGGTACTGAGGTAATCAAGGACCAGACCTGAAAGCAGAAACCTGCCCACAATGATGCTTAAGAAGGAGGGAGGGAGAGAGGAAGAAATTAATAAACTGTCTATTTCTTTTCTGTCTTCCCTCATCTTCAAGTTTTCCATTAATTTTTCCAGCTGTTGTTAAAAAGAGCCACATTTGACCAAAGTTAGAAAAGAAATTTTCTGGGGTCTTATTTGCAGAGTGCTCATCACAAGAGAAGATCTAGGAAGAATCATCCCAAAACTCTGGCTAACTCATTGACCAGGAATACAAAATAATTACTGGATCGAGACAGAAAACTAAAGAAGCTGGGACAAGAGCTAGAAAGGAACACGAGCTCCTCTCTCACCATGACATAACTCAGTGTCAAATAACAAATAATGAGGAAAAAAGCCTTCCCATGGCAAGGGAACAAGAGAACATTTACTAAGGGGCAAGTGAATGTACAGGGTTGTCCTGCCTCACCACTAGGGAGGTAAGTGACCACCTGCTCAGAGAATCCAGCCCAGAAGAAAAACAATGGACATCGGTGAGTCCAGCTGAACACGCTGCTGGGACCTTCATGTGCAGCACTGCACTGGGAGTCCTTTTGTAACTGCTTCCAAGCTCACACATATCCTAACCTCCAGATGTGTTGTGCTACTAGATACAAAATCTAGCCTGGCAGCCAAACAGAACTGAGAGTCATTAAGGTTGGAAAAGACCGCTATGATCATCAAATGTCACTGTTAACCCAGCACCACCACGCTAACCACTAAAGCATGTTCCTCCATGCTACATCCATATGCCTTTTGAACACCGTAAGGATGGCAACTCCACCACTTCCCTGGAGAGCCTGTTCCAACATCTGGCCACCCTTTCAGGGAAGAAATTTTTCCTAATATCCAATCTAAACCTCTGCAGGTGCAATTTGAGGCCATTTCCTCTTGTCATAGAATCACGGAATGGTTTGGGAAGGGACCTTAAACATCACCTACTTGCAACCCACTGTGTCATAGTTTTCCTGCTGCACAATGGGATCCAGTTCCTCCCGTTTGTTGCTCATGCTGCATGCATATGTGCAGATGCACTTCATTTGGGTGATCAATCCCACTGCCTTTTTGGGGGAAGAAGCTCCAATTCCTGCATGAGCATTCCCAGGTGCTTCTGTCATTTCTAGCATATCAATAACCCTTGCTGCTGCATGGGTCTCCAGCCCCTACCACTAACGACACAGCAGACCAAGGGACCTCACTAGCACACTGTCTCTCAGTGGCATGCTGCCTCCAGGTCTGTCTTCAGTGATAGTGACTTTATCCCCTCACCCCTTCAAATCTTGTTTAAAGATCTCTCAGTGAGTGAGACCTGCTAACTCCTGTGCAAAGATCCTTTCCCCCTTTGAGATACATGTACTCTGTATCCTGCCAGCAAGCCCAGTGTCATGCTCAAGGAACCCAAAATGAAGATGTTTCATTCCTCTGGATTTAGCAAAAACAAACTGACAGGTTCTTTGCATGCCTCCATCTACCAAAAGGCAACCATGGCAATGGTGGTATAACCATACATCCCTGCTGCAAAGGCCACTTTGAGAAGAGTCAAATATTTAACACCATACTTCATGCCAATCTTTTGCTACAGGTGGCAGCCAATGACTCTCTGAAGGGGTAAGCAGGGGTCTAGAACAGCCAGTGACTCAAGGAAAGGAAATTACCACCCTTTATCACTTCTGTGGACTTTTCTTTCTGCTCTTTTTAATACTTAAAAGAAAATCAATTAAAATCTATCCTTGATGAATTACTTGTTTTAATTTCCCATCAAAGTTTTGATCCCCAGTACTAGCTTAGGAAAAGCATAATAAGCAGCCACTCATCTTATCTGGCAGTCAATACCTAAACTTAGTCACCCAGTTTCCTGCCACTGATTTATATACAAGAAAGGAAGACAAATAGTGTATTCTGGATTAGCTGCATTGGAAATAATGTAGAAAAGCTCATTTGTAACTAGTGATAGAGTGTGACTTTTGGATTAGTCCACACCACTATGCTTTGCACTGTTTGCAATTTGAAAAAAAAGTTAGCCTCTGGAGAAAGGGTAGAGAGAGAGGGTCAAGTTGTATTTCAAACTTGTTCCGGGTTTTTGCTTTTCTCTTTTGGATTTTTCCCAAGTGAAGGAGTAAGTCATTAAATAAGGTGACATAAGATTTTACTCTGATTCCTGGGGATTAAAGAAAGCAAAGAACTTGCAAGCGCAACCCTCTGATATTAAAAATACGACACTATTGCTACTCTGTCTCTTTCCAGTTACAAAGGATATTATTAACCAATACTAATTCAAAATACACTCTTCAGAGAAGAAAGACTAAATACTACTATGGGAAACTTTTTCAAAGTAGTTCAGGGTATGTAATGAAATGCTAATTTATTCAAAGTAATGCCAAAAGGCAAACTACTAATTAGATAAATGTTGTGCTGTCTCTATGGAGATTAGGAGATTTGCCCGCAATTTCCATTTATACTGCATAATTAGGGAAAAGAAGTTGTGCTTTACTAATATCTTGTGACTTTAGTGTACAAAAAGCACTATGGGAACAGGAAGTCCTTCATGGACAAAATAAATAACAATAGTACATTGTACCTATGTTCATCTCATTTTCATAGTTTCAGCTCAACATGGTATTCATTCAGGCTTTAAGGCACTGTACATCACATGCTGTATTTGTTAATAGGAGTTATGATAATGGGAGAAATGGCAATATTTTTTATTTCCATTACTTAATGGTGCGTCTTGCCAAAAAGTTGGGGTTTTTTTCTTGTCTTTTATGTGTACACACAAAGATGGAAGTGATCAAAACAACACTTTAAAAGTTAAGGTAAGTATTAAGCCAATAAACTCTTAAAATCTTCCTTATATAGGATCACTTTGCTACTCTGCCTCCAGCTTTACTTGCACACATACATTACAGCCAGAATACAAAAAGAAAAGCCACTTCATGAATTATTTTTAATTAGTAAATTGCTTGCATTTTTCAACACAAAGGACGGCTGATGTTCTCTCATTAGTGCTTATTAGTAACAATTCAGGATGTTGGTCCCTCCCCTCTACTCAGTGTTAATCCCATGTTTATCTGCTACACATCACTTCTCCTGTCTCTGGAGACTGTCACAAATAGCCCCATTTAGTTCATTCATTACATGCTTCTCCCATTGATCATAATTCACATTGAAATCCTTATTAAAAACTATCTTCTCTTAGGAAAATCAAAAGGCAGAATTCATAAAAACAATTGTTCAAAGAACATTTAACTGAGCTGTTTTACATCATCATGAATGAGACTTCCATCCAGCTTTTTAGAAATTATTTTATTTATTTAACCTTTTTCTTCATAATTTTCTTTAACTGTTCAGTATTCCTTACTAGCCCCAAAATTCTGATCTGTGTTTTGCTGTTATTAAACTGCATAATTCATTTATACTACTGAAGGTGAGGTTATCCAAGATGTTTTCAAAATCTTACAAAACTGTTTGTTCTAAAAATCTCTACCCTGTCCCTTCAAACTGTTTAACATTTTTTGCATCACACTTTACTGTATTGCTAAGAAGAGCTAAAAGGTCAATACAAGCCATTTAAACGGAACTCATCCTGTAGGCTTTGCAGCAATTTTCCACACTTTCCTATAATCACATTAAAAGAATACTACAGGTATCGTGGAACCATAAGCAGAAAGACGCACCATCAAATGGGACAAAAGTAATGCTACTTCTCTGAGTCAAACACAGGGTTACTCTATCATCAGTTTTCTGAAAGATCCCAAGTTTTTTGATTTTAGCATAAGCATTAAATGGTACCATAAAGCTATAAAAAAACCTGTGTTCATTTCAATTACATTCTCATCTTCACAGATGAACAGCTTCTTTGGAAAACATCCATGGTATATTTTTGAATCCCTATGGAAATTTTTGAAATCTCTTGTCTCTACAAAGAGTGGGACTACCTAGGAGCAGTCTCATTCACAAAAGTGAAGAAACAAAAACACATGTAACAGTCAGCAAAACAAGTGCTTTAGTCAGAATCACCTGACTATCAGCTGTGGATAGTCAGACCGATCCACTGGGTTTACAGGAAGGAAGCAAAGAGATTAAGACTGTCTTTATGCAGGTCTTCCTCATTAAAAATGTAACTGATGTGCTAATTATCATCTTCAGTTTCATACTGAAATGTTAAGATCTGTACTCTGTCATGACAAGATCAGTATCAATAAGTAGGAGTTGCTTAGGTGCTGATTCACTAATTTATAGCTGTCTTTTTGGACAAGATGAGAACCTGGAAAAGGCTTCTGAAGCAGCACTGACCTCACTAGCTACTCACTGATTTTCCACTGACCAGATTGACCAGAAACATAGAAACAGTGAGACAACCAGATGCTTATGTACAACAGCCTGAAATGCAAGTAGAGCTACTAAGTTAAACCACTCTTTCTGTAATAAAAGTTCTGGAAGAAAAACAGAGAGATGTTTGAACTTTTTCAGATCGTAGCTGGTGTCCGCACAGTGGTAACTGATCCACACTACAGTACTATACTCCAACCAAAACTGGCACAAATAAAAAACCAAGAAAGCACCATGCACACAAACCTAAATAACATCACCATCCAAACAGTTCCACATATATATATATATATATATATATATATGGGTATATATTATGCATACACTTTAGATATTTTTCCCTGCAGTTTAAAAAAAAAAGTAACAATTGCCTGAATTTGACAGACACATCCAAAACAGCTGAAGAGGAAGTACATAAAAAGATCATAAGATTACAAACAATATTTAGACTGTTATATATTTATACTACATTGGTTAAAGTTTCACTTAGAGAAGTTGAGCACAATTCATTATGCAAAAGCAAACAAATATTTGATTAAAAAGTTAAAACACGAGAATATTTAAAAGCAGAGCTTGCTACTCCTTCATCTTTTGCCATTTTCCCCATTACAGAGTGAAACTGTACCACACAAAAGGATAAGGGTGTCCTGGCTTCAATTATAACCAGGAACAAGCATAACAAGGTCAGAGCTGCAGAGCTTGATCTGGGCCCTGCTTCAAGGGTCACCCCCATCTCACCAGCACACGGAGAGCCCTCAGCAGCAACACACCCATCTGCAAAGTGAACATAAGCAGGTTGGAGAAAGCTAAGCCACCCACTCATGCAAGTGTTCCTTATAGGCTACCAGTAAATCAAGAACATAGGGCAGAAGCTCAGTTTGTCATCTTCTGTCTCAGGTAAGCATATCCGGCTAGTAGTGGCTAGTCTCTTAACCTATGGGGCCAAACTAATTCATAATACAAGACTATCAAGCCTAAGAACACGCAAAATAGATCGACAGTAGTACACCAGTGATGATTTTTTTTCTCGTTTCAAGCACGGACCCACAGAAAGAGGTAACATCCATTTTTCTTTATAAAGAAGTCCGTATTGCCATGCAACAGGAAAGCTCATATTTTCTTTGAATTAAACAGCTGAAGTACATCACCAAAAGGAGCAAAGAACAGCAGGGGAAAAAAGAAGAGCAGCAAGAAAAGGTGATGATGGCCAGTTAGCTGATGCCAATAAATGACTGCTGCCACTTTCAGAAACTAGTTGAAGTAACAGAAATAAAAGTAAATAAATTTTAAAAAATAAATGTGCATTCAATCATTGTTTTCATCTACTGCCTTTAGCTTCCTACAATCCAAGAGAAATACCATGAAACCAAAATGAGGGGTGTGAGGAGAGAAGAACAGAGCAGTTCCTGTTGTCCATGCACAGACTGAGGACTGCCGTGTGCTCCTCCTCATGCACCCTTGTGAGGGTCCATGCACACACCAGTCTCCTCACTCAAGAAGCCCACTGGGCACATAACTCAATGCAAAGTCAACATGTATTTTACTGCACCAAAAGAAACTCCCACAAATCTGTTTTCTCTTCCTCCAGAAGGCTTTGATACATCAGTGTACATCCAAAGTGGATGTTCCTTGGGTTTAATATATCTGTCCCATGGCAGCAGTAGGTTGGCAGAGGTTAAGGTGGGGAAATGGCAGATGCACCCTCCTGTCTTTTCAAAAAGGCACAGCAGACCCACAAGCCATTCTCCTCTTCCTTGTTTATTCAAAGACCATAAAGCTGTATTTTTTCAACAAACAATCACGAGAAGTGCTCTTTTCTCACCTCCAACTCCCTGCCCTGAGAATCCACTCAGAAGAACGTATGTTGAACAAATCTCTCTAAATGGTGTGGCCAGTAGATCGAGTGAGGTGATTCTCCACCTGTGCCTGAGACCCCAGCTGGAGTACTGCATCTAGTTCTGTGGTACTCAGCCTAAGAAAGATGTGGAGCTATCGGAGGGTTCCAGAGGAAGGCCATGAAGATGGTCAGAGGGCTGGAGCAGCTCTGAAGACAGGTTGAGACAGCCGGAGTTGTTCATCCTGGAGAAGAGAGGGCTTCAGGGAGACCTCACTAAAGCCTCCCAGTACTTAAAGAGTGCTTAAAAATAAAAAGGAGAGCAGCTTTTTTTATGAGTAGATAGTGACTGGACAAGGGGGAAGAGTTTTAAATGTGAGGAAAGATTTAAATTAAAAGATAAAAGATATTAGGAAGAAATTCTTTACTCAGAGTAGTAAGGCACTCTAACAGGTTTCCCAGAGAAGCTGTAGATGTGCCATCCATCAAAATGTTCAAGGCCAGGTTGGATGGCCTTAAGCAACCTAATCTAGTGGGAGGCCTTGCTGCCTATGGCAAGGGGTTGGAACTAGATCATCTTTAAGATCCTTTCTAACCCAAACTAATCTATGATAAATGTCAAGAAAGTGTTACCAAGTCGGCAGCCAGTGTGTGCCAAGATACAACCAAGTATCCTCTTTATATTACCTTCTACTTAAATAAAAGTAGGCACCCTTCAAAAATGCAGTTCAGACAGTGATCAAGGATTCCATTCATAGGACAAAGGGCTCTACAGTATGAGATGAGAGGATACTCTTGTTTACTGGTGTTGGTACAAATCACCAAAACCACTCAACTTTGCAGTCACTAGCTGGAACCACAGCCAGTTCTCACCAGATTTCCAGTAATTTGAGCAAGACCCACTGGACAGATTACTTTGTTCATTTGGTTGTTTCCAAAATTACAGAGAAAGGGAATGAAAGAGGGAGAGATTAGACTGATCCAGCATCAAGCTGCAGAAATAAAAATCCCTCTTCAATTCTAGCTTTTGGCACAGCCTCTGAAAATCCTTATCTTACTCAAATGTCTTAGCTCATCTTTCATTTAAACATGATTGGGTTACAATTGTTCTTATTAGTGGTGGTATGCTCCTTATTCACTTACAGCATGCTCTGCAGAGTAGGGTTGATGAAAAGCAAAGTTTCTTTATGCTCAGTTTTCCCTTTCTAAACCCAAAGCCTTGTTTGGCTTTACACATCACGAGTCTGACACATTCACACACTCGAGCTATGCAGTTCTTAAACACTCTCCCTTCTGGTTCAGCTGTTTCCAACACAATGGGAATCCTGTTACCAGGGCCAACAAGACTCAGTTTTCCCTTTGCATTCCCGTATCCTCTCTTCTTTAATAAAACCAATTACTCCTCAGGAAAAAGCAGAAAAAGCATCTCTTCCTACTCACCAGCCCAAGAGTATTCCATATTTCTAAGCAAAGTAGTACAAACTCATTGGTGGAAATGAATATTTAATACTGTTTCATTCAAGGCCAAGCTTCACACTGAGAATGATCATGCTATTTTCAGAATGCGCCATATTTTGATGCTTTTCAAATTTTATTGCAGATCAGCAGATTCAGGCTTTCTGTACCTGCACATGGCAAGCGGCCCTTTGGTGGCCCTCTAAAATGTAATAGAGTTGCTGTCACTGTTAGTTGTCATGAACTAATGAAAAATACGAATGGTCTAGTTGCATCCCACAGATCACAGCAAACCAAACATAATTATTTATCTGGCTTCAGTTACAACCAACTGCTCTCATCTCTCCCTTCTCATGTGACTAGGTGCTGCCTGGTTTGTGTCACATCATCATCACTTTGGGCAATATAATAGAGAAAGAACAAAGCATCTAGGCCAGGACTGATGCCACACAACCCATCTTGGGTAAAAAGTTTGACATTCATGAAATAAAAGGAAAGCAAATAATCTGTGTGTAAGCCACATGTTAGTGCTCAAGATTAGCAGTGTACACTAAAAACTATTCTCATTTTCAAGCACGACAGCAGCCCCACACACCATCACTATCTTGACCTAAAAGCCCTGTGTGCAAAGTAGCTCCACTGCAATTGCTTGAAACAAAGCTATACTCCTTCCCCCATACCTTTCTCCTCTATAAATCTAATTTTGTAACTCAAAGTATTTTCTTAAAAAAAAAAAAACAAAACAAAACAAAAAAAAAAAAAACAAAAAAAACCCCCCCAAAAAAACCCACCCAAAAACCTATCCCTTAAAATTGCAACTAAACCAATACTTCTGTGAGGTCAGAACTTTAAAAGTAAGGTCAGGCACAGGGGCTATACAGAAGGTCATTTTTGGTGATGGCAACTGTGTCACCTTCAGTTATCCATGCTCACAAGTCAGTAGGTTGCTGAACTCTAGCAAACTTGCTCTTCGATACTCATTTAGAGGTTGGTGGAAATACCCCTAATAACTTCCTAGATCTTAAACTTTACATTACAAGAAGTAATCCAGCATGTACAACAGTATTCCCAATTTTTCAGCCCTTTAGGAGTGATTAGCATATCTTGTAGGAGTAGTTATTAATGCTAATGCACATGATTTATTTTTAGCACAGTAATTGCCATTGTCAAAGTACTTCATAAACTACGCTCACTTTGAAGAGTTGATGTGCAGTCACATTGACCAAGCCATGCCTCCACACAAAGGATAATCCAAAGGTTTGCACAACTGGGCGTAAGGACATAAGAGCACAATCACTTTAAAAGGAACTCCTACTCTGATATGGAAATGGTGGTATTTTGAACACAGCCTGCACTCCTAGTCTGAAACAGCAGCTTTTATCTCTGGTCTGGTAGACGCCACAAAATACTCCTGGGGTCAGGTAATACAGTGCATGAAGTGAAACATAAATGCCACATTAGATCCTCAAGAGCCACTGGAAAAATACACTGCCAATAAAAATATTCTGCTGAAATAACAAAGACATTGAAAACAAACACAGAAAGCTGTTATATTAATATTATGGGTTTGACTTAAGAATAACAAAAGGAAGTTCAAAGTTCAAAATTCTGAAACTGCTATTTCAGGGGTCTCAAATACAGACAACACACCACAGTGAACACGTAATGAGTGGATGCCTACCTGTTGCTATTCTTGGGCAGCTTTGTCACTGACTCTCAGACCTTTTGCTTTGTGATTCCCTTTAACACAGTGCTCCCCAGGGAGCAATTTAGAATTTATTACATTATCTGCATCCAAGCGTGACACCATGGCTTCCAACAGCAGCCACACAGGCATTGTTAGAAAGTGTATGATTGCTCAAAATGTCAACAGCCATGGAACAAGATAGCCAAATTAATTTTGTGTTATTGCAATGTTTAATATTAACTAGAAACAAAGCTAACTAAAAAAATGAAAAATAATTGCATTTCTGCATAAAAAAACCTGAAAATAGCCTGTAGGATGGGGAACTAACACACCTAATTCTACCATTTTAAGTTAATTAAATTTGAGATGACATGCAAACCAAACAGGGAATGGAATTCAGCAAAGTCAAACTTAGACCAAAAAAGCTCCATCTCTTCAATTCAAAAAAACCCATTTTTCTCACAGTAAACGTAACTAACATAAAGCATGAGAATAACCTAACCTCTGCATCCATTCAAACTTTTTGGCATCTAGATTTTTCAAATCCCTTTCCGCATCTGTGTTCAGCTTCTCCTAACTAAGAAGACAAAGAGCTAGCTCTCCTCACCTTCGTAGTTGAGGACATCTTCAGCTGAACAGAAAGGAGAGAGGCCATAAAAACAGGATTCTTTATTTGAAAGTATATATAGATTTTTGGCTGATACACAGGGGATCCCTACAGCTGACAAGCTCTCATTAACATTTGGCTGGAATTACTGTGAAGGTATCCAAGGAAATGGAAATAAGTCTCAAAGAAGGAGATAGGTCAAGAAAAGTGAGAGGAGGAGGAGAGAAAGGATTAAGTTCAATGAAGTTTATCATCTGAGGAATCATTTGTTCAGAGTGTGTCTATCTGTGTGTAGGAGAAGCACTGAGTTAAAATCTCAGAAATCATTCTTTTAAAGGTAAGTAGTAGTCCAGGAAGGCAAAAATGATAACTACTTCATGACAATTCCATCTATCTTTTGTACGTCTCTTATAAAACTGAAAACTGAAGTATTTCATATTTGAAAAAGGAATTTTGAAGTCATGTAGGAGAATGAACAGATAACTTGCAGCCTTTTATTCTTAACACATAACCCTGAGAAAAAGTTTCCTATTGGTATGAGCAGTTAAATATACAGGTTGTTCCAAGGATAACACTGTTGCTATTCTAACTGCATTTGGACACCACAGGTTACTTACTATTCTATCACAAAACTAAAATATACTGCATTACTTCAGAACCACCCACACAATTCACAGATAGGCAGGAAAGCACACCGTAAGCAATTGGCAATCTTTGGCTGCGGTGGTTTCATTGTCATAAGTGGCTGAACATCTACCAGACAATATACCACAAAAAGAAAGATACCAAGCAATAACACAGTGTAATGATGGCATTTCCATCCGAGTGACCCACATTGGCACTCTTTTAAAAACAGTGCAGCTGAAATGTTAGTCCTGCAATAAGATGTACTTAAGAAGAGGTTATTTGCATCCATGAGCACTTCTCTATGAAAAATCAAAACTAAGGAAACACGAGAAAATAGGGACAAGATAGCTGGCCATTTGAAAACCTAGAGCAGGAAGATCCTGGGGAAAAGAAGACAGCTTCAGAGAAAGAGGAGTAGGGAACGGTTCCAAAACAACAGGAGCTCTAGTAAAATTCACAAAACTTTGAGAGCCAAAAGAGATGGGGAGTTAACGAGAGTCAAAAACAGAGCCAGTAAGAGATATAAGAAGCTCAGGTAAAGTGTCTTGTTATAATGAAACTGACTCAGAAGCTTGTGATCAGATGTCTGAAAGCTAAAAAACTCAACAACAGTAACTAAAAAACTAGCACAAACCCATAGGTTTAGATGTTAGAAAATACACTAAACATATTCACACAAAGGGTTTATATGAAACACAAGACAAAATAAAGTATGGCAGCACTATCAAAGAGAACATCATACATTTGTCAACAGAATCATTTTTCACACATAGCCTGAACCTTGGAGGTTTAAATGAAAGATCTGCTCAACCAACAATATTATAATGAGTACAGTCATCAACTCTTCCTAATACTTAGACTGCCTCTTAAAGGCTTTGTGGTTTCTAAACCGAACATCAATTGGGATGTCATTAAAAGAGCAAGATTAAAGTTTATGAGAATGAAACTCAATAAAAGAACATTGAAAAAATGGTGAAAATACATGTATCCTGCAGACTCTTTTCTTAACTTCAAGATTTTATAAAAGCACAAAGGATCTTAAGTCCCATTTTCTACCCTTAAGCAGAATTTATTTGGCACTTGTGCTTCTTTCTTTTTTTTTTTTAATCAGTCATTTCTTCCTTGTTTGATTAGCTGCCAAGAAGTTTCAACACTCAGCTTTAAAACAGTTGTCTGGACTAGAACAGGCAAACAAAAAAACCCCTCTGAATTCATTAGGATAACATCTGAATAACACTAAAACAAAAACCAACACTCTTCAATGCAGTTACAAGTAAAATAATAAGTTTGTGGGGAAAGAACAAATGCAACCCTACCAGCCATATTTCAACAATACTCATTCCTTGCTTATACTCTGATCACTCTGTTTCAAAGTTCATCAAGAAAATAAGTAGAAACAAATGGCTTTAATAACAAATTCCTGATCTATTTTCCTTTATAGTGGACAGACTCTAAATGGTACCATGGAGGACTAGCTGATGTCCTAAGAGGAAAAAAAAAAGACTGGAATAGTTTGGGGAAATAGCAAGTGAAGATCATGGTACTCAAGAACACCAACAAAAAGAAAGCTGATTATGCTTTTAGCCTGAAAGAAATGCAAAACTGTTTTAAAGTGAACACTGAAAACAGTATATAATGGCCCAATAACGCTCATAATTAGAGTTCAAAGCTTAGAGAACAAATGCAGTTAAATATTTCTAGGAATAAGAAGACTATTTTTTGTACTTAAGAGCAAATAAATCACGTATGTTTCAAGACATCAGCCATCCAATATCTATTATTTAAATTGGTTCCTTAGGGTGGTACTCAGTACAGGTTATAGAATCCTAGGATGGTTTGCATTGAAAAGGACCTTACACCTTATCTAGTTCCACCACCCTGACATAGGCAGGGACACCTTCCAGTGCACTAGACTGCCCAAAGCCCCATCCAACCTGGCCTTGAACACTTCCAGAGACAGCATATCCACAGTTTCTCTGGGCAACCTGCCTCACTACATTCACTGTAAAGAATTTCTTCCTAATATCCAATCTAAACTTACCCTCTTTCAGTTTAAAGCATTCTCCCTGTCCTATCACTACAGGACCTTGCAGAAAGTCCCTCTTCAGGTCTCTTATACCCCCTATAGGTACTGGAAGGTGCTATAAGGTCTCCCTGCAGGCCTCTCTTCTCCAGCCTGAACAACCCCAATTCTCATAGCCTGTCTACAAAGGAGAGGTACTCCAGCCCTCTGAGCATCTTTGTGGCCCTCCTTTGGACTCCCTCTAACACATCCATATCTTTCTTATGCTGGGGGGCCCAGAGTTGGACACAGTACTCCAGATGGGGTCTCACGGGAGCAGAGCCTGTCAGGGTCCCTCTGGATGGCATCCCTTCCCTCCACATGACACAGCTGGGTATCACCAGTGAACTTAATGAGGGTGCACTCAATCCCACTATCCATGCCACTGACAAAGATGTTGAACCGTGCTGGTCCCATTACTGACATTTGAGGAACACCACTCATCACTGGTCTCTACGTGGGCACTGAACCATTGACTGCAACTCTTTGAGCAAGAGCACCCAGCCAATTCCTTACCCACTAAGTAGCCTGTCCATCAAATCCATGTCTCTCCAGTTTAGAGAATACAATGTTCTATGTGACTTTGTTGAATGCTTTGCACAAGTATGGGTAGATGACACCAGCCGCTCTTCCCTCACCCACCAACACTGGAACCTCATTGCAGAAAGCTACCAAATTTGTCAGGCACGATTTGCCCTTAGTGAAGCCACGTAGGTTGTCATCAACGCCCTCATGATTTTCCACGCGCCTCCGCATAATTTCCAGGAGGACGTGCTCCATGATCATGCTGGGCACCAAGGTAAGACTGACCGGTATGTAGTTCCCTGGGTTATGTTTCCTCTTTTTCAAACAGTGAAAACAACACCAGAATGCCACAGCTTCTCAAATACACTGGATAGTGGTTTAGCAGCTTCATCACCAGTTCCATTAGGACTCATGGATGTATCTCATTAGGTCCCATGGATCTGTGCACCTTCCAGTTCTTTAGATGGTCTCAAACATGATCTCCTACAATAGGCAGTTCTTTATTCTCTCTGTACTTGCCTTTGCCTTCTGCATCTCGGGTGGTAATGGCTGGAGCACTTGCCATTTAAGACCAAGGTAAAAAAGTCATTGACTACCTCAACCTTTTCCATATCTTGGGTCTCCAGTTCTCCTATTTCCTTCTATAGAAGGCCAACATTCTCCCTAATCTTCCTTTCATCACTGATGTACCTGCTGAAGCTTTTGTTGTCCTTGACATCTCCAGACAGATTTAATTCTGTCAGGGCTTTCGGTTTCCTAACCCAATTCCTGGCTGCTTGGACAATTTCTTTTATTCCTCCCAGGCTACCTGTCCTTGCTTCCATCTTCTGTATGCTTCTTTTTTGAGTTCGAATTTGTCCAGATGCTCCTTGTTCATCCATGAAGACCTCCTGGTGTTTTTGCCTGACATCCTTTTCTTGGGGATGCATTCTCCTGAACTTGAAGAAGGTGAACCTTCAATATTAACCAGCTTTTCTGGGCTCCTCTTTTCTCCAAGGCTTCATTCCATGGTAGTCTACTAAGCAGGTCCTTGAAGAGGCCAAAGTCTGCCCTCCCTAAATCTAGGGCAGAAAGCTTGCTGTGCATCCCCCTGGCTGCCCCAAGGAACTTGAACTCCACTAATTCCTGGCCACTGCAGCCGAGGCTGCCCTTGAGCTTCACCAGGTCCTCCTTGTTGGTGAGAACAAAGTCCATCATAGCACTTCTCCTCAATGGCTCCTCCATCACTTGGAGAAGGACGTTATCATCAATGCATTCCAGGTACCTCCTGGAGTGCTTATGCCCCGGTGTGGTGTCTCTCCAACAGAAAATGGGATGGTTGAATTCCCACTTGAGGACCAGGGATTGTGAACGTGAGGCTTCTCCTGTCTGTCCATAGAGGACCTCACCTACTTGGTCTTCCTGCTTAGGCAGCCTGTAGCAGACCCCCAGTATAATGTCCTCCATTTAATCCTGACCCATGAACTCTGTGTTGTGTCCTCACCCATCCCTAGCCAGAGCTCCATGCATTCCAGCTGGTCATTGACTAGAGGGCAACATCCCATCCTTGTGTCCCCTGCCGGTCCTTCATAAGAAGCCTGTATCCATCCATTCTAGTCACAAAACCCATCCCACCATGTCTCGTGCAAGTGGCCAACTCCTGGCAGGTCTTGGCACTTCCCTGGGATTTCCCCATCTCAGGAAACCTCATCTGTATGCTGTGATCCCACACTCTGCTGTGGAACATGCCTGCATCACCTCAGTAATCCCCCTAAATCAGCTGGCATTAGCTACTGTAGATCAATGACATTAGTTATCACTTTCTTCCATGCACAAAAGAACTATCAAGTACTTGTACTTTGCTATAAGCATAAAAGGTCCTATAAACTAATCCACTTGGGGCCCTTGTTTTCAGTGCTTGCTGCCAACATTAAAAAAAACCAAAACAACAGCAAATCTGAATGACCAAAATAAAGCAAAATAAAGCATAAAGAGCAGTTCTGATACGCAAAATGGGTCAAACCCACTAAGACTGCACATGGCTTTCTGCAGTACTTGACTGGACTTACAGAAGTCTATCCAATTGATTTGAAGTGGGTTTGCCTGCTGGAGATACTGGAAATGGTCACAGACACCTACAAGACCTACATATGTACATGGCACTTTTATGTAACTACGTGTCATCGCCAGCCAAGATGGAACTTGTCAGCTTCAGAGCAAACTGTCTCATGTGTGTACTCCAGCCCCTGCCCAGCAATTGCAACTTGTAACATAGATCATTTTGACAATCTACCTCACAAGAAATCGTTGGGTTTCCTTGCAATGCAACTGGGCATCAGGCTGTCAAAACAGCCCAGGACCAGCTGTTTGGAAGTGTCTGATGCAGACTTGCCACCAAACCCATGTATCATGGAAGAACACTCCTTTAGATAGCTGAGAATAAGCAAGGAAGTGGAAGATGCTATTTTGAAGATTAAGCTGTCAAAATTACTTCAGAAAAGCCCAGGGCTATTGTGCAGACCTGGTCCTTAGGGGTGTGCTCGTATGAGCTGGCCTAGACTACATACAGCTCTCCATTCCCAAATTAATTGATGTAACATTTTGTACCACAGATAAGCCTTCACACCCATGTGGTGCAGTTCAGATGCTCCTTGCAGCTGCCTGTAACAAAGTAACTTGGAATACCCTATTACATACAGAATATGCCCTGAAGTTGTATGGATTATCTGGTTTAATATTTCCCAGAAGGAAAATTCCAGGAACACCATACTTGCATCTTACAAAACTAGGGACTTCCCAAATTTGTGGGCCGGACTTGTCTGTAAAAAAAGTAAAACAAAAAAAAAAAGAGTGACAAAAAAGTCCTCAATAAGCACACTGATTACACTGATTTATGGTTTTGAGTTTAATGAGAATGTGGATGTGGTTTATGAAGCGAACACGGCTGCATGTAGACACCTTTAATACTAGAAGCTGAAAGGTTTTAATGTTTTCACATGGAGAAACATGCCCAATACTTGAAGTTTGGAACAAAGCTAGGAGCAAATTTAAAACAGTGGGAATAATCACAGTTCCCACAGCAGAGGCAACCCTAAGGTGGTCAACCCACAGTCACACAGCAAGCTTCTGGCACATTCAGAAAGAGCAAATGTTCTCCCAACCTTAGATCAAGGCATTCATCACAAGCTCATCCCCTCTTTCCAAACATAGCCTTTTGGTACTTGTTTTCAGACTGAAACAAGTATATGCTTTCTTCTGACACGAGAATTAATTATATACTACCTTACACTAAAAAACCCATCATGTTAACTAGTAATGATGAATAAAATAGGTTTCCCTTCAATAAAGCCACTTTAACTTCATTGCAAAGTATTTGGCTCAAATAAAATGGAAAACTCTGCCCTCTGATAAAAACAGTATTCATTTTGAGCAACTACTATGAAGACATACCTGTCTCTCACTTCATATATTCCCTCTATAATCACCATACTCTTCACTGACTTAAAAAAATAAGTAGCAGAGCCATAAAACACAAAAACAGGCAAACAACACATTCAAGGAAAAAAAAAAACAAAACCAGCCATTCTCTTCAGAATTGATTTTACTACGAATTACAAGAAGAACTAATTTATTTTCAGTGTGAGCTTAACCATTATTATACAGCAATAACATAACACAACTTTACCTTGGAGCTGTTGCTATTCATCCTTCCAGTTTCATTCACTAGAGGCAAATGTCTCGCATAGCTCACACTCTCTAGTGGGAGCTAGCTACAATCAAAAACTCTGAAATACGAAGCACAAAGCTCTGTTTTATTCATGGTGCTTTTGTTTGCCAATTAATTTGAAAGCAATTTTTACAGTGGGAAGAGAAGCATGGCTTGGTTAAGCTGCCCTCTTAGACTACACAGTAAAAGGACAGAGGCATAACCCCTATACAATTTTAAAAATTAACATATAAACAACTGCAGTTTGCAAAGCATCAAAGCCTTTGGTGCCATCCTACACTCACAATGCATACACCGGTGTAACTTTATCAGCTCTGCAGGGATGATGTCATCTTCTCCAAGAGCTTGTAAGTGAAATAAGAAACCAGTTCTTTCAACAAGCAATAATGCCCAATCCTTCTGTTTGGCTTTCATAGAATCATAAAATCATTTAGGTTGGAAAAGACCTTTAAGATAATCAAGCCTAACTATTAACTGTAGCACTGCCAAGTGAACCCCTAAACCATGTCCCCAAGTGCCACACTTACACATCTTTTAAATACTTCCAGGAATCATGAGTCTATCATTTCCCTTGACAGCCTGTTCCAGGGTCTGACCATCCTCTCCATAAAGAAATTTTTCCTAATATCCAATCTAACCCTCCCTGATGCAACTTGTGGCCGTTTCCTCTTGTCCTGTTACCTGGGAGAAGAGACCTATTCCCACCTCACTACAGCCTCCTTTCAGGAAGCTGTAGAGAGTGATTAGGTCTCCCCTGAGCATCCTTTTCTCCAGACTAAACAATCACAGCCCCCTCAGCTGCTCCTCACAGGACTTGTGCTCCAGACCCTTCACCAGCTCCATTGCCCTTCTCTGGACATGCTCCAGCACCTCAATGTCTTTCTTGCAGTGAGGGGCCCAGAACTGGACACGGAAGGTCCAGTGTGTCAGTGTGGCTTCATCAGAGCCGAGTACAGGGAGACAATCACTGCCCTGGTCCTGCTGGCCACAGTATTCCTGATACAAGCCAGGTGCCATTGGCATTCCTGGCCACCTGGGCACACCCTGGCTCCTGTTCAGCCGCTGTCAACCAGCATCCACAGGTCTTTTTCCACTGGACAGTTTTCCAGCCACTCTGTCCCCAGCCTGTAGTGCTGTCTGGGGGTGTTGTGACTCAAGGGCAGGACCTGGCACTTAGCCTTGTTGAACCTCATGCAGCTGGCCTTGGCCCCTCAATTCAGCCTGTCCAGATCCCCCTACAGAGCCTTCCTGCCCTCCAGCAGATCAACACTCCTGCCCAACTTGGTGTTGTCTTCGAACTTACATAGGGTACACTCAACCATTCATCGAGATCATCAATGAAGATATTAAGCAGGACTGGCCCAAATAATGAGCCCCAGGGAATTCCACTTGTAACTGGCCGCCTACTGGTTTGTAACTCCATTCACCACCACTCTCTGGACTCGACCACCCAGACAGTTTACCCATTATTTTTTCAGTGCACACACAGTCTCCTCTTGAAACACTAGTCCTTCTATTTATAAGGGGCAAAACAAGGATTGAGTATTGGGGATGCATTCAAAAGGCAGTTCATGAAAGCGGAGACAGTTTTGAAACTCGTCACAGGTGCTTTGCTGTTGTAGTTGGTTGGTGCACGGCCATGGAAACCCTGGGCACTCAGGGGCATTCCTGTGGCCATGGATACTCATTCTTCTCCTGCCCTGCAGTGCCTCTGGTTAACTTTTCACTTCCAGAGCAAAAAATAAATTAAAAAAAAAAATAAATAAAAGGCAAGAGGCAACATTCAAGCCCATCCTGGCAGTGGTCCAAAGGAAAAAAAACCCAAACAAAACACAAGCCAACAAACAAAGATCCACAGATTGGAAAACTGCTGACAACCTAAGTAGCAGGAAGTTTTTGATGACTCAAAAGCCATTGTGAAGCCCAATTAAAAATAAAACAACAGCTATGGTTGCTCAGCTTGGCCAGGCAAGGAATAGCTGACTCAATCATCCTAAAACAGGAGAGGAATGAACCTTTTTGTCATGCATGAAGAAGGTTCAAAGTAAGAAATTAAAAATACAGGTTTCCCCCTTCCATAAAAAACAAACAAACCAAAAAAAAAAAAAAAAAAAAAAAACTAAAAAAAAAAACAACCAAAAAAAATCAGAAAACATTTTCACCAAGTGTCAGCTCAGTGCAGAAAGCAACTGTGAACACAAGACCTTCCTACTCTTCCTTTATTTTGAAAATGATACTTTAATTTCTGCAGCAGAGGCATTTCAGGTTGGGCTTTTTGTGTCCTTTTTTTTCTGAAGCATTTCATTGCTCTTTGCTGGTAGAGCAAACATCCTGCTAGTTATTATGTTTAAATACATGCTTCAAACAGTTTTCAGGTTATTTGGTTTTAGACAGAGAAATAAGCCCCAGATGTTTCACTGAGAAGATTTTCCACCAGGAAATTCATGGCCCTTCCAGATGTCTCAGATATCTAAAAGTCCAAACTTACTTTTTCTTCGTGACAGGCATGAATATGTTCTTTCCAACAAGTTGCTTATGAGGTTATAATAAATGTATCCATAGGCTATAGGTGCAGACTGCCCCAGATGGATTTGGGATTATTTGAAAGAGTGAGCAGCAATTAAGTCGTCCTAGTCCTTGCCTCTTAGAAGTGTTTTGCATATCTGTATCCTTGTTTGGCATACTACGGCAAGCAAAATTTGACAGGAAGAATCTAATTAAAAAATACATCATCTCTATTTATAATTACAGGAAGCAGGTCGAAATGAGGGCTGGTTTTCATTTCTGTAAACCTTGGACAGTCTTGTAGCTTTAATGATGTGTAGACCTATCTTTTAGGTAGTAAGATGCAGAACCCTTGATGATCATGTTATTTCAATAGCCAAAATTTATGTCTCTCTTTGCTTTTCCTCATTGATAGGTAACTTTTGGATGTCTTGCAGGCAGTAACTGCTGCCATTTCTCCCCACCTTTGCTACCATTGTCTCTGTATCCCAGTTATCAGCCACCTTCCCTCTCAAATTGTCACGTTAACATGATCCAGTTAAGCTATCAGAGAGTGCTCTGACATTCAGGCCTCAGACTTCCTACTTCTATTTCAGACCTGAGGAAAGGCTCAGCATCTAAGAAAAGAACCCTACTTCTCTTTGCAGCTTTGTCTTTTTTCCTGAGACAGTGGCACAAGAATTCTAAACAAGCAATGCTGGGAAGAAAAATTAATACCGCATGCTTTTTTTTAAACAGGAAATATGTCAGCTGTCATCTTGAGAAGCACTATACAAGACCAGGTTTGCAGGTTTATTTAATGTACCTTTGTCGGATTTTTCTGGCACCAGCACCTCCTACTCCTGATAGTTATACAGGCACAATTACCAAAGAAGATACTGGGACTCTACATGGCCACCTGTAGGAACAGATAGACTTTGCACACAGATTTCTTACACAGCCACAAAAAAAATATTGAGAAATATCAAGCAGGAAGAGATGAAGGTCTTGATTTTTAGAGAGCAAACCAAAAAAGTGTTCTCCTCAGCTGAACAGGAGTTGGGTCTCTATCATACTCTTGATTATATACCAACTTCTCATTCACACCACAGGCGCAGCTCTTCCATAAATCTCCACGGAATCATCTTCAATATCTCCTGAATCTCAGAGCAAAGCAGAAAGCTCCGGCAACACAGTTTACAAGGATTTGCTTAGAGTATCTTCAGAGCTAGAGCTCTGAAGGCAGTTTTTCTTGTGTCAACTAGTTGTTTTCCTGAACACACAGAGAGAAGATAATATTTAACAGATTTATATTTTTTATAAGATCATATGTACAAAGTTGTATCTTGAGCTGCACTAGGAAAATTTTTTAAATCTTGATTTTACATTCATTGGGGCACAAAACACTTCTAGTAAGAGAATTAAACATATGAGATTTCTCTTTTTCTCTCTCCTTTTCCAATTAGACATAGTGTTTGTGATATGAAATTGTACTATGTTTACAACAAGAAATTGCACTGAGTAACTGGATGAGTAACTGCAAGCCCTATGCACCAATAGAAAAGTTAATAGGCACAATTCATTTGTCCTGACTGCCCTTCCAGAATCCTATGAAAATATTGATTACTAGTGAATAAATAGTCCTACTTTAGAAGTCACTTATTAAATAATTGAGGTGGGGGATTGTAAACAGCCTCGGGTATAGATCTGCAGTCAATTTCTACTATACTTTGCAATTATTATGTAAGTGGTAACTTTGTCCTTACACTGGAGGGGAACCACATCTCAAGGTCCATCATTGAAAACAAAAGCCAAGAATGCTGCGAATACATGATAGACAGAAATCCTGCAAGTGAAGCTTTGCAATTTAAGCTTATGTTGGCATTAAAGCTCCCCTCATCAGCTTTGACAAACAGTGGATTAAAGATTTCAGCTGTTGGGCATATGCAGTAACTTTTTCATCAGTACTTTTTCAGGACTGAGATGGTCTAAATTGCAAAGATACTTGTATAGCTTAATGGCCCTGTGAGCTGTGGGGGTAGTAGGGTTCTCTGCTAAGCAAAGGCAACCATTCAAGCCGGGCGACAAAAAGAGATCTCAGACACACAGTTTGGTGACACACCAAACCAGAAAACTGATTCCATGAAACAACAACAAGGCTTACACAGCACAGAGGGTCTCATTGCAGAAATGCATATAAGAGAACCTCAGTATGTAAATGCACAACATGCCAAACGCTAACCCAGGTATCCACGCTTCCCTCCCACTACAGCCTTGGTTGGAATTTATCTTCAGGTGCCACAAGTCAACTTGAGAACAGTAGTACATTTCGCATAAAACATTCAGGTCACAGACCTTTTAGGTACACTATGATCATCTTTCAAAGAGTGTAATCAAGTCATTCAGCAATTTCCACTCCAGAAAGATCAGCCCTGATTGCTAAACAATGGTGTCATGATGACAAGCTGACCCTGCTTTGGCCTGAATAGACATAGTGGTTTGCTGAAATCTCAACAGGATGTGAAGAGAAAGGAATCTATGTTCATCACTAGCTGTGGTTGATTTTCTGCTGGGAGGGTTTTTGGTTGACAAACCACTCTGCTGAGTTACCCTTAAACATGTCCAGCTTCACATACTTGTGTATTCTTTGGTAACATTTCATTTGTTTTCAAACCTAAAACAATATAAAAAATGTAACAAATTTCATCTAAAGCCTATAGCAGTTGTTGGATGACTGTTATTATAAACCTAAATGATGGTTTGTGACAAAACAATCATTGCAATACCAAATAGGGGTATTTACTTTTTCCAGGAAAAAGCAAAAACAGAAGAACTATCAGGTTTAATAGACAAGTATAAACCAGAAGCTGCTTACTCTTATACTATGAATAGTGAATAATTTGACAGCATGATCAAAAGCCACTAACAAAGGGGTAACAGACAACAGAAGTATATAATCACAAGAAAAAGCAGAATAAAGCATGCATACAGGAACTAAATATTCATTCAGTAGCCAAATGACATCTACAATATATTTGAAGAAAATACCTTGGGTTTGGATAGTAAAAAAATAACTCTAATTTACACAAGGATAGTCTTACCACAGAAACTTACTGTTTAAGCCATTATTTCACTTTGAAGAACTCTTGGAAAAATAACGTTTGGGAATCCAACTGAGCTGTATATTAAGGCCATACTCATGGCCTACTACTCCACCACATCCAATTCAAGATGATTCAAACTTGCAAGAAAAATGTCTCCTCTGACTCATATCTAGAAAACCTCAGTGGAGATAGCTAAGCAAGTAGGAAAATGGCTTTCGAGTACCAGTCATTCACCACTGTGCTATGGAGACACACAGGCAAAGACCAAAAGTACTCACTGTAAGATCTGGAGTCAAAGTTTTAGCCAGCACTGTGTCACCAAGCGCATGGAGAAAATATCTCCACCTTTGACAACTATCCTGCTACAATCTGTTAAATAAGACTAAAATTAATTAAAATATATTTGTGCAGAGAGCACCTTACATATCTACAAAGTCTTTCATTACATATGCCAACATGGTGTGTTCCTTCAACAGCAAGTATTTTGCAAACAAATATCTTCCCATTATTCATTTTCTCTGTCTCTCCCAAAAATGAAGGTACCTCAAAAAACCTTGTTCTCAAATCAAAAGTTTAATTTAATATGATCTTTTTATTTAGGTTCCCATTTATATGTTCCTTCTTTGCTTCCTTCAATTTAAATAACTTGAATTGAATAGCAAAAATATGTACTGCTTTTTAAACTGAGTTCTTACTCATTAATATAACTTCAAATATCAATAACATTCTCACAAGAAACACGACAGTTAGAAGACTCTTAAGCCCACTAAAAGAAGTACATCCCAAAGGGAAGTCTCATTAATATCTTTCCTGTGTGAATGATAAGATTCAACATGCCAAAACTAGGATGATTGGAGATTTCAGCATGGATCAAACATCACCATTGTCCTGTATGTTGGATTTCTATTTTTAATATAAATGTGGAATGGTCCACGTCTAACAGTGACAGTCCTCTCGTTAGAGGTGAGGAATGGAGATAAAGATCCCTTCGGGCAAAGGAAACTGAACATTGGTAAGAGCCCTGTTCAAAACTGCTTAAGCAGGTACTGACATGACTATCCTGACAAATTCTGTAAAACTTTTTGTCCCAAAAACTTTTCAACCAAGCATTCAACTAACTACTTTCAAACACATGAGGTTTACACTTGAGACAAACAGTCCATCTAGACACAGTTTTATTGCACTACCTGGGCATTTTTAGTACATTGGACTAGCATATTAAAACCATGGCTTAAACATGTTTCACCTAATATACAGTAAAAAGCCAGTTTTCCTCACAGCTACTTTAGACACTTGCTGCTCTGACACTGATGAGACCATGATGTAAATATAATTTTTCCTACAGACAAATAAAACAACTGGATACCAATTCATTCATGAAATGAGTTGTGAAAGTTTTCTCAGGGGCTGGCTGAAGTACAACAGTTAGTTCAGGGAACCTGGATAGACTTCACATTTTTTTCCCTGGCAACAGACATACTTCCTAACCTTATTTTCACTTACAAAAGCTTGAAGAATTTAAAGGCAGCAAAATAATTCCCCTGCCTCCAAATCATAAAATAATAGATTATGTACGAACCTTTGTTCTCCTGAACCAGAACAAAACAAGGTGCCAATAAAAGATTGCTCATCAGAGTAGTACTTTGTTTGGTATGACTATAGGAGACTATGCTAAGGTTGTAATATAACACTCAAAGGAAAACTGCATAAACAAAACATTCACTCTATAATCTGCAGCAGCAATGTTGGTATTTAAACTTCATGCCAGTTTTGCCATTAGGAGACATTCAGCTGAAATGCTTCTCCTGGAATCACAGGCACTGCTCTCCTCTACCAACTCACTCACTCCTACACCCAGAGAGACAATGGTCCATGCTCCAAAACCTCTCGTGTCTCTGGGAAGACGAAATGGCTATTTTCCAAGACTTAATACAGGAAAGAAAATTTGTTTTGTATTCTTCATTATACCACAAACATGCATGTGCATCCAAGGGTGAGGTAGACTTTCTCTGTATTACAAGGGCTTTGTTTGGTTCTTCCTTTTGGTCTAGCATAGCAGCTCTACCAGTTCTGCCCTTCTATACTGATGTGCTTCAAAGCTTCAACTCTTCTCTACTTCAAACAGAAGCTCTTCACTCAGTGACTCAAAAAATTAACAAATCATCTTTATGTGACCCTCTGCAAGCACGTCTGCAACTAACGGTAAGTGTTTCCCAACTGTAACTCAAGAATATGGGCAGGAGTACAACAAGGCTTTCCATAATAGGTTGTACTGCCCAGTTAAATGTAATTTCATTACTTGCTTATCCTTTTGTTAGCATTGGAGGTTACAGCCACATCCCTTTCATAGACGGCCCTCCAGAAATTGCTTCTGAGAATCAAGTAATTATAATGCTATTTCTGGGTTTTAAATACACCTTTTCTTAAAAAAGAACAGACTTTTTTTCCTCTGTTACCTGTAGTGCAAGAAAGGAGCAAGCCCTGGTTACTCAGGACAGCTGTCCCATGCACCAAATGCCCATCATCATGGTGTCACCCATGAAGAGTAACAAAGTAGTTTTCATCAATGACCAAAATCTATCTCCTTGAGGAGGCTGACTCACAGCGACCCGCAAACCAACATCAGCTTTGAGCTGAGCTTGTGCCTTCTGATAGAGCACAGGCTCCAATACTGAAAAGCAGAAAGGGGATGGGTAGGAAGAATGAGACATGGCAGAAACCATACAGCCTACTTTGCTACATAGGCCTTTGTAATTGCCCAAACACCTCCATGTGTTTGTATAAACATTCTGTGGTTGGGGATTTGCACTCACCTCCCTTCTCCACAAGAAAAACAAACTAAACACAGTAATTAGCTTCAATAGCATCTGATTAAGTAAATAAGGCTTTCCGTTTCCATTAGTAGCTCATAAAGGCAGACACTAATATGAGCACCACTCAGGTCATTGCCCAGTGGTGACAGTTTTACAGTCAAGCAAAACCAGGTTCCACTGCAACAGCAAACGTGAGTCAAATTCCCTGGTAGGACAGGCACAAGTTCACACAACTATACTATTACAGGGTATGGTAAGAACATCCAAGCCAAATCGCTCAGACTTGCCCAAGCAGCTAATTAGAACTTCTCACAACAAATCCTATCAATATTTAACAGAGATAACCAAAAATAAACAAGGGGTTTGGTTTGCTAGAACACATTCTCCTACAAAATATCTTGACATAACACCTATTCACAAAGTTACAAGTGACAAAGTGCAGTCTACAAGAGATACTAAATTTGGCTAGCAACCTGCTCGTGATTGTATTCTGGACCAGGAAAGCTTTATAGACTTTCTTTTCTTTCTTACCGTGTACCCTCAGCCTACTACAGCAGTCTTTGGTTGTCTCAGAAATCTGCCTTCAGAAATAACTTAAACTATACAACTTATTAGTAGCCACATGAAAATACAGCATGAAATCAGTCACTTTATCTAAACTTTTAAACACCCAGCTGGTTAAAAAGTACCACAGGGGCATGGCTTCAATAAGCACCTCCTATGACTCACCCACACTTCAGTCTTGACTTACCTTGAAGAAATGGACAAATAATCAACATGAGAAAACAAAGTTAAGATTAATATTACTTTGGTTGCATCTACATATACACACAAATGTCCAAGAAAGTAATCTTTTTACAGTAATTATTTGTAGCTTACTTTCTCTTCCCTGATTTTAACAACTAAACACAGAGACTGAGTACCTGTCAGCCTTCATCCCATGCTATCTCCTTCAGAGGAATTCACTGAAGAAAAAGGTTGAGTTTTTTTTCCTTTTGAGTAATTCTTCAAACCATATTTTATGAATTGGTGCTTAATTATCTCAGACATTTAGACTACTGTTTTTATTTCAAGAAATCTAATTTGGTGGGTGAAGAACATGAAAGTGTAATTTTAATCAACCTCCCTTGAAATTTCTTAAAATAACACTAGCTGATGACTACTCACAAGATAGTAAGCTATTTCCCTCTTCTCAGCTGCATATATCTTTCTGAAATATTTGTTGGAGTATCAGTGACAAACAGTAATAACATAAAGGAAGTAAATATAGCTCAACTTACAGTGCACTCAAAAATATTTCTAATCTCCTTTTTGTCACTCAAATCACACCTAGCTGTAATGATTTCCAAATGCTATGGTCTATTACCAGTGGCTTTCCCACAGAAGCAACATCAATCTAAAGAATGGGTTTAAGGCAAGGACATTCTTTCAACAACCTACCAGAACTATGGAAGAATAGTATAGTAGGTCATTTATTTGAGCTGTAACCATGTGAGCCAAATTCATCAAGTTAACAAAATACCTTCTTCAAGCATTAAATCCTAGAAATCATGGGACAGCATTCTGCCTTTGGCCTTTGTCAACTTTTAATTATGTCATGTTACCAACGACTGCCAAAGCAGAGTGCAACTGATAGCACACAGCATGTCTGAGTACAGCCTATTTTTAGCCTGCAATTCAATCAGCACTCTTACAATGGCAAGGATTAAAGTCCAAGACAGCCACGTTGCTGTATATAGGCCAATGCAATTACATGTTGAAACATGTTGAGAGAATGTGGTGGCAAACGGGAGTCAATGTTGGGAGGAGCAGCACCAGACAGGCAGCTGCTCCGTGGCAGCCGATGTCCTTACTGGCAGAGCGCACACTCCCATCTCACCCATCTCTGTTAACAGACCACAAAGGAAAACATTAAAACAAATGACAGTTTCACCCCAATTCCTTTTAATATGATTTAGCGCTTATGAAAGACAGACAACACTTTGACAACTTTGAAAATCGATATCCTTCTACCTTCATTGGCGGCTGTTCAGATGCCTTTAGCTTTGTCAACAGTGAGCAGCTCCCTTCAATCCTGCCTGAGAATGCTGCCAATGAAGAGACAACTCTGTCCTCATCCTGCGCTCCCTTGAACTCTTGTGCTGAGGGAGCAGTTACAACATTTGCAAGGATGCTTTTAAACACCTGTCTTTCATAACACCAAAAAAATTAAGATTTACAAGCCAATATAATTTTACACATTCAAGGGCTAACTCTTAAATAAAAATGTTACCCTTTTGCTGTGTTTTTAATCGTCAGGGCTCACATTTTCAGGCTTTTCCCATCCAACCATACAGACATTTTTTAAAAAACTTTTATAAAAGAGCCTTGCTGCGTAACAGACAGGATCAGACTTAGGACCTATAGGATCTAATGCTTTGAGACTATCAACACAAAAACAGGTGACACCACAATGCAATCACTTATTCTCTAGGATATAGTTAAATGGTTCATCAAACAGTAAAGACTTTCATACAATAAAACTATGGCTGAATACTAATCAGTGATGCAAGAAATCTTATGGCTATGTTCCATTACCAGTTTCCTGGGACCATTAATCTTTTTTGATACAGCCTCTAAAAAGTAGCCTAAACAGTATTCTCTTCATCTTTATACAAATGACCATTACAAAATACTTCCTTCAAATCCCTTGATGACAGAGAGAAAAAGACTACAAGGAACACATACATATTCTGAAGACTTTCAAGCTGAACACATATATAAATTATGAGCACATCTAATTGGCAAAGAAAGAATTCTGTATCTTGAGAAAATTCTCTCCATAACAAGCTCCCAGATTTCAAACTTACTATAGGTGGTCATTTCTCCAAAGGGCACATTTTTGAGTGCTTATCACTCCTCTTTAACGAGCTGCAATGAAGGCACCAAAAAAAACCAAATTCAGAGTCTCTGAATAATAAGTTCAGAAACTCAAAGATATGGGCACACCCTAGGCTTAAAATAAATTCACATTGATAACTATTAGCTTTTTCATCCACATTTCAAAACTAAGCAAAAAAACCCTAAGAAGACAGAAAACCTAAAAGCATAATTCAGCAGCTTCTGAACTGAGAAACCCTATTAAGCCTCAGAAACTACACTTCTTTAACTTCTAAAAGATGAGGATTTTCTTCCACTACTTTCCCCCACAACTCTCAGCTTTGTCAGAAAAATGACTCATTTTTCTTCCCAGACAAAGCTCAGTCTAGAAATATAACTACAGTAATGCACATATAAGGCAGCATAACATCCAGTAACCCCACCATACAGTAGCTGAAACAATACTGCAGACAAATTGACTTTTTAATTAGGCTGAAAAAAGCAACAATTGAAATCAGTGTCTAAACAAGAACACGTTACTGTCTACAAGGCAAGTATAAAAAATCTAAGCGCATTACTTGCAGTAATTCAAGCTCACTTCTGTGCAAAAATAAAGGGGACATAACCAAGTAAAATAATGAGGAATACTACAGTATAAAGTGAAGGCTGTATATAAGACACTACAGGAATGCTCGGGTCACAGGCAAGCACAGAAGAGTTGCATTTCTTTCTGCCTTGTGTAGCCACAGACAAAAACACCTCATGTATTATAATCAAACCAGAACAAAAAAAATCACAGTACGATGAAAGTCCTTCAACTGTGACCAGCAATGATCATTGCAATACATGAATCATTTAGAATGCTCATACAGGATAAATCAGTCATGTCTGTCTGAAATAAGATACCAAGTTTCACTTATACACTGTTTTTCCACTTGTGAATGAAGCCTGCCTGCCTTACTCGTAGTCACTGGACTTACAGGCAGGCCACTTACATTTACAACTGCAGCTCGAATCAACAGGCAGCATGGTAGAGTACTTGAAAAAGAATGATGAAAACACTAAAAAATAACACATGTAGAGACTGAAAAGCACAACAAGGTAATTTAGCAGCACCTTTTCTTCTTCAGTAACATAGTTTTTTAAAAAAACACTCATTTTCAAATCACATTACAATTGCCTATAAAGATGCCTAAAGGAAGAAGTGTGATGAAATGTGCCTCATGAGGGGGACTTCTGAAATTCAGAAAGCCTTAGGACCAGCACGGTTTCATAACGAGACGTACGTGACTCTGCATCACCTTGGCACTTACCGCTATAAAGCTTCCAAATCCTTGCACTGTTTTGAAGGTGACCAACTTTACAAAAATAAGTAAAACTGAACCAAACCACAAAGAAAATCCTGCAAATTCACTTACTTTTTACAGACAATAGTCAGACAACCAGGTCCTTCATGCCTGTGAGGTAGGGCAGCACAGACAAATCTTACCATTTCAGGAGTCTGAAACAGGTATCCTTAATTCTCTGCCTGGCAAACCTGGAAAGGTCTTCCCTAACACAGACACCAAGACCTCCTATAAAGAGGGCAGAGGACTCAAGATTTTCACAAGCCAAGTCTCTGACAATGCTAGAGCTGAAGGGGAAAATAACAACCCTTTGTGTGTGGAGTCAAAGGTCATGCTCCAGGGCCAGCTGCTGCAGTATGGTAATAAACACAGCATAGATATGTAGTTTTTTCGATTTCTTCACTACCCATAAAATGCCAAGTCTTTCCAAGCACTAGAAGTCTATTAATGTCTACCCCATAGCTAGACTGGGTTCCTCACTGGCACTTGGAGAAAACTCAGAACTTTTATTCCACATTGACAAAAAACAGGCACAAGTCCCCATTTGGTATTTCACTAGCACAGATGAGATTCTTGTTGGTTTCCTGATTGCACACTCCACTATTACATTCTTTCCTTGCAAGCCCTGCAGTAATGAAGTAAGAAAGCAGACACAATGTCATTTTTCAACTAGCTTTACCTGGCATATGACTCTTAGATGAGCAACCTGGCTGGCACAGCTATGAGAGCTACAAGTGCCTTCTTTGCCAGCCTCCAAATCACACCAGGTGGTTCACAATGAACATGCAGAGAAACCTCACCAGACAGAGTCCAGGGACTTCATCTTCTCCTTCCCAATAACAAAGCCATCTAAAAAAAACTAAACACAAAATCCACAGACATCTCACCAGCAGCTGGAGCAGCTACTTTACCTCTGATGTTGCTACTTGGGGCTGCAATAGCATATTTACAATTCTAAAGAATATACTTATTTTCTCAATTTCACTTACAAAGGTTGAAGGGCTTATTAGTAAATCTGAAGCAACTAGCTTCAAGGAACAGCACTGAAATGTCCCTCATTTTTATTTTTTAACCAATATCAAAGTTACTTAAAATCATCTTTTTAACTGGCATAGTCTGTAGCTTCTAAAAGAGAAGACAACACAAAAACCAAGATGAAAGTAAACTTACTTTCTTTCCTAAATAGGGAAATATAAGCTATCTGTAAGTGCACTTTATTTCAATACAATCATGCATGCTGTGTACAAGAGGATAAGTGTATTGCTTTGTCTGTATCACCAGAGTTAAAGCTATACAACTGCACAAGATAGAGCTTACTATTTTGGTGGCTGATGAACATAAAGCTTCAGGCCATACACAACCCTCCACTGCTGCATGTAATCACACATACCTGACTCTACTTTGTATTACAACTTGTTTATTTATGCAGCTTCTTCTTATCACCCTGATACGAAGAGTTTAATTGTTAGTAAACACAAGAGTTTAATTGCTAACAAACACAAGACAACACTCTCCAAGTTTCATTTTTTCAAGTATATATGCTTTGTCATAAAAAACCCTCTAGAGCTACAATTAAAAGAAGATGAAGCTGCTTTTCCAGTCACCCTATCCTTTCTATTCAGCCTAACGATCACTACCTTGTAAAATGATGACTGATATGACCAAAAGATTAATAATAATGCATTGTCCATATTTAACGATTGCAACTAGGCATGCGGGACCAAATTAGCAATTTTCCAGGACTTTTTGCGATAAAATAAATAAATATCCTCCTCACAAACTAGATAGAGGGTCAGCTGAGAAGTATGACTGCTAAAGTCAAGTAGTCATACTGGAAGTAAAGACAAAGGTCTAAGCCTTTTTTTTTTTTTTCCTTAAAGCATCCTTAAAATGTTGGGAATGACAGAGTTACTTCTTTTTAACTGTCTGGAATTGGAAACTGTGATGCATTTTTGTCATATATATGTGTTAAGCTGATGAAGTGGACAGTGAACTTCCAAGACTTCAATAGTTTCGTATGCCTGATGGTTGCAGATGTTTCTAGGTAGCTGGGCCTACTAGAGAGCTCACTGCTAGTACTGTCCCAACTTGTTCCACTGCTAAAAATATGTAACAACATTCCTTTCTGTCTTATTAATAACTGTTGTACAATATAAAGTTAATATTAATATAACACAACCCAGGTTGTGTGGAAAGTGATGACAGAGGTGTAAGTAGCTGGCACTCTTTCCTCGGAGCTGGTAATGAAGTAATATCTTAGCACATGGGTACAGCCTACTGAAGCAGCATTTACCAAAGGAGCTGTATAGCCCCAGCCCAGACTACCTGGGGTCACTCAAAAATACAAAACACCTTTTGAAAGAGTAGAGGCACCAACCTGTCCTGGCTGAATTCCAGCCAGAGAAATGGACTGTAAAACCAAGTAGGGTTGTCATCAGTGATAATGTGATGGATGGGTGAGTTACAGCCCGGCTGCCTTGCATACATTTGCACAAAGGTTGTAACGCTCGTCGTCACAACCCAGCAAGTGAGATCAGACAGAAAGAAAAGGGACTCTTATTTAGACCCTAATTACTGGCAATGTAGGATGGCTGTGGATGCACTAGGAAGAGAAAAGTCTTCTTAAACATTGTGAGAACTTTTGTTCTTATTTAGAACAACACAGGAAGAAGAAGAGGAGGTTGCAACATGCCAAGTCCCACATCTCTGACTATTCCTTTACCAATATAGATATGAACTGCAGTCATCTTAGTTTCTTGCCCAGTCAATCCACTAGTAATCTTCCCACAAGAAGAACTTGGATGAAATGAGGTATCTGCAAACTGGTTTTGGGAGAAAACATCAAGATTTGTAACTGCAAGTACGAGATTTGTGGTAGGATAACATCAAGGTCAGACTTCTTCCTATTAATCTCCTTTCTTTGATTAAGAACCTCCAGGAAACACAGGGTGATGCGAGTTTCCAGAGGCTGCATCTGACCAATCTGTGATTTAAAAAATTAGTGGAATCCTGAGAACTACCAGCACACTCACTCCTATCATTCTTGACACGGAGCTCTACGAAGGCTCTTGAGCTATGATCAGCCAAACTGAGTGACTTGCAAGAGAGGTGTCAAAGTCAGGAACTGAATCTCTGGGATAGATCTGTGCCCCTGCTTTTACAACACAGCTTTTAAGCCTAGATCAAACAACTGAACTGAACTACAACTTGTCCAAACCATAACCTGTCAGAAGAACCTTGCAAGAACTTCAAAGGCATCTTACCTCAAACTGCTAGAGGTAAAGCCCGGCATTTGACAATTACTTTGTATCTGTTCTACGGGTATTTTTTCTCCTTTGAAGGCCCACACCGCAGAAGACAGTAAGCTGTTGGAGACTGAGAAGCTTTTCACAGTTGTGCTTTAGGGCGGGTGTTTATACTCCCCCAGAAAAGTGTGCTTCACACAGGACTCTGATGCAGCTTGTGCTGTGAAGTCAGAAGTCAGAGCAGTATCCTACCCCCCTCTGCCCTCATAAATAATTCCCTATAAAATTCAAGCACATGTGACTGCTACAGGGTCAATCTCTTGAAGCACAGGAATTTGCCAGCTCCAGAAATACTTGACTAGAGTCAGAATACTTGGAAACCTGTTGGAAACAACCATTGTGTTAAATCCCCTCTTCTCCTGAAGGATGAAAAAAGGCTGATGTCCACCTGCCTCAGTAAGAATATGAAAGACCTATGAGTCTTGACAGCTCCCTCACCTAAAAGATTTCCCAGTCCTCAGCAGCGACACTTGCAGAAGATATCAGCTAGTTTCCCTTAAGTGTGAGTTCATTTTCCCTGGGAAAACAACAATATTCCAGTTTCCATTTTTTATTCTTCAGCTCCCATTAACAACACAATGACTAACTCCAAAATGCTCTCTTCAGAGAACAGCTGCTCTGTTTACCAGTACCTCCATCAGGATCAGGATCTGAACCTGAACCTTACTTTCTTCTTTTTCTACCTAGCCGCTATGGACCAATGCATTATTACTTAACGCCAAGGAAACCCAGGGAAGAGGAGCCAGCTGGTAGGTTTACTGCTCTCAGAAAACCTGAGGCTGCTGCCAGGATATGGCCTGGTACAGTTCAATGCCAGAGCTGAGCTCCATGCCAGGACACAACCAGTGGAACAACTCCTGCTATCAGTTTACATCACACTATGCCTCAGAGTGAGCCCTGGCTTTACTGTAGGGCTAAATCACAGCAGCTGAAACGTGGATGGCTTCTTTATGAATGAAACTCTCAAATTCTTCTAGCACTCACTGAATTTATTTGCTTATACCACTCTTTTCTGAATGACACTTTTCCTAATTACAAATTCTTGGAAGAGATTTATATACACAAGTTGTCTCCAGTTTTCTCAGAGGGAACAGTAGGTCAAAACAATTATCCTTATGGCACTATAACTCTCCTTTTCACCATCACCACCAGTACACTATACGCATGGAAACATTTTTTTTTGTTTTCCGTTGTTACACAAAGTATTTCAACTACGTGTTCCTGATAAATTAGGCAGCATGATGCTCTATACTATTGTAAAGATGTATTTCTTACAGAGCTGCCCCAACACTGAACACTACTGTGGCTTGTGAAAACAGACTATGGCAACATACTCAGTATGCTGTAATTATGTGAATAAGTTATAATGAAGAAGATCTCTAAAAAAAGCACACCACTTGACATTGGCCATGTATATATAGCTACTCTCCTGAGCGACCCTATGTCAGCAAGTCATAAGTATCAAGTAACTCAAAGCAATTCAAAACCAACAAACCCAATGTACCGAATTAGATTCAAAGAGCATTACTGGCACAGGGCCTGAGCCACAAATTTAGACCCAGTTCTGAATTTTCCCAAGGTTCACAGAAATGGGCAAAAGGGACATCTGGAGTCAGAGTCCAAAGCAGATCCAGTTCTACTTCACACAACAGACAATAAGAATGACCTAAAACCATCATAAACAATAGAAGCCAAATTCAAAATGGCACCTTAGGCAGCCAAATCAATATAGGCAACCCACAAAAACTCTGCAATGTGGCGTAGTTACTCAGCAAGAATTTGTAGATGTGGCTAAAAATACTCTAACAGAATTTGTGGTACTTCATTGCATCATCAGCTAGGATGGTGATGCCTTAAGATTTTAGCTTTTATATTTTCATATATTTGTAATCCTGCAATTCTTTAGTGTATAACTCTGAGCTCCACATAGAGTGTTAGCAACTGCTTTTCCCATTTTTGTCAGACACAACAATTCCTCTCTAGGCCTGAGAATAAAGGACACCTTACTGTTTCAGGCCCCGAGAAATGTAACAAAAGTGAGTTGGGGGGGAGCAAAGTGGGAGAATGGGACTCCACTGCCTGAAGCTGTAATTGGACAATTAACCTCTGATATGCAAATGGACAAAACTTATATCTGTCCAAAAACCGTGTGACTGTGTCCATCCT